>JXCR01098265.1:0-10583 GCA_002079205.1 Phalaenopsis hybrid cultivar | reverse complement strand
CCACCTCCCGTAGAACTTCAAGCCACTTCTTGACTCATTTTTGTGAAGAAACTCGCATGAGTGGTCCCAAGCACTCAACTCTCAGTTGCAAGGGCTAAGGACTAACACGTAGAGGGCCCGAAAATGAGTTCTTACAGGATCATACGACCTTAGGCGAACCCTCCGTGACTCAGCATCACACTCGCTACACCACACACGAATTTGACACATTTTTGGCCTGACCGTCGGCAAACTCGCCCGGACGACTCCAGATGACGAAATAGACCACATAGATGCGTCCAGGATGTTGACTTTAGCTAGGGAGGACACCCATATTGTCGGGATTACGCGCGCACACAGATTGCACAGAAATCGATGCATTTTTTTTCTTTAGCGGGATGCGGGCCCGGACTCAACTCAGGTTCAACTCAGATTCGATTCAGGTTGGACTCGAGCCTGAACAAGAGTTAAGCAATTTGAATTTCGAATTTCAAATTTCAAAAGAAATATTTAATCCAGCTTTAATGAAATTTAATTAGGAGATGTGTTATGCTAAATAAACTTCTCTGTTAAAGGAAACAAATTAATTCCTCACCAAAACATTCACATAACGGCTCCCCCTCGAATCTTCGACGGGCTTTATAGTAATTGGCCTTCAGAAACGATTCTTGATTGGATCATCCTCCGCTCCGCTCGCTCCCGCTCCCGTTTTTTTTCTCGTATGATTTGCTCCTTGGTCTCCGTTCTCGGCTCGATCCCGTCTCCCGTATCGAAGCCGCAGACGCCATCCCCGCTCTCTGCTTGATCCCGTCTCCCGCACCGAAGACGCAGCTCTACTCGATCCCGTCACCCGCCCGCACTGAAGCCGCATCTCTGCTCGATCCCGTCTTCCGCACCGAGGCCGCAGACTCCCTCTTCCTCCTCACGCTTGATCCCACACGCCCCTTCCTCCACACGATGAAACCACTCCTCTGCGACCCCAAAGCTGCTCCTCCCCGATTCTTCTTTTCGTTCGTTCGCCCTGCCTCCTTCCCCATGCCGAAACTCTCTCTGCATTCGACTCCTTCCCTCTGCACTGCTCGCTCTCCAGAAACTCCTGCTCGCCTCCCTCACTCGACAGACTCCTCTTTGTATCGAAGCTTTCACCCGCTCGCCTCCTCTCTGCGCCGAGTCCGCTCACCTGCTTCTCTCTCCCCTGAACCGAAACAGCTCTCCCGCATTCGGTCTCCCCCTCATCTGCTCAACTCCCTCTTCAGCGCATCGAAACCCTGCTCGCCTCTGCCCTTTTCTTCGCGACCAGACCCCGCTCAGCTTGCCATCTCACCAGACCAAACGGCTCCCTCTCGCTGGACTCCTATCTTTCTCTCGACCAGGATCACTCGGCTGACCCTCCCTCACTCGCATTGGAGGTAGGAGGAACACTGAACTTCTTCGAGCTTTTTAAACGTTTGGAGTACAAAACCTCAACAATTACAGTAATTGGGTAACGCAGTCTTGTTTTATTTCTATACTTGCTCATTTTATTTATACAATATAGGCCATACAAGAGTTAGGAAGATTTACGTACATACCCACTGAATTCACTTGTGGCTCCTTAGACCCATTACTGAAACTGGAAGATATTCTTTTTATGTTTGTGCTTTAAAATTAATATTTGAACATTTGAATTTCACTGTTACATTATTATCTCAACCCAAGAAATTATGAAGAATTGAATTGTGGCCTCATTATTGCCCAGCATGCTTCTTTCTACTAGAATCTTATCCATGAGAAATACATATTGATGAATGAGTGAAGGTTGAAGATCTGCACACAGGATTTAAATATTTCAATTACGAGAAGTTTATATACATATCATATAACCCTCATGTATTTACATATCCAGCAACCAAGTCTTAGAATCAGCTTGTATGTCAATCATATGTACTTGTATGCCTAATACCTAAGTTTTGTTTTACATACATGCCACTCAATTGCTATGTGCTTGCATATCTATCACATTGGCTTCAATTTTTACATGCATACCATACAATGCTTATATTCTCTGCATATGTGGAACCTAAGCTTTATAGTTACACCACTCTGATTTTTAATTCTACGTAAGTGGTACTTCTATTTCTTAACGTGAAATGTATCTTTTCAAGCTTAGGATTTATATGCTGTTTTGGAAATAATTTGGGCACCATTTTGGAGCAATTTCGAAACTATTTTGGGATGTTTTTGCTTGCTGATTTGGAGAGGCTTACACAATGTTTTGAGGCGAATTTAAGGTCTTATTTTTATGCATTGTTTTGGAGCCACTTTAGGTGCCAGTTTGAGCTGATTTTGGGCACTGTTTTGGAGCCACTATAGGTACTGGTTTGGACTGATTTTGATCGCTGTTTTGGAGTCACTTTATGTGTTGATTAGGGCTGATTTTGTGCACTGTCTTGGAACAAACTTAAGTACTCTTCTCGAGAGTATTTAATTACAGTTGTTGAAAGATTTTAAACGTTTTTAGGTTGATTCGCTTGCTCTTTTCTCTTTTGATTGGTTAGTTTTGAAAGTGGATCAACATTTTCTTTTCGTTTGTTTGGTATCTTTGTTAAATGATTAAGTAAAAAAAAAGAGATTTTCTGATTTAATTATTTGGAAGACATTTAGAAATTTGAGAATTAGTTGAAAAAAAAAAACACTTAATTGGGGGTATAACACTTTAAATCACTTTAAATACAAGTTAAAGTGTAATCTTCCTAGATTTTAGGAGCACACCCTAGGTGAGCCCATCCACCTAATTCTCAGCATAAACTTCCTAGATTTTAGGAGCACACCCTAGGTGAGAGTCCGTCCACCTAATTCTCAGCATAGATTTCCTAGATTTTAGGAGCATACCCTAGGTGAGCGTTCATCCACCTAATTTTCAAATAAATAATGAAACTTAACACTTGATCCTGATTGATAAACTGATTAAGACACTAGACATAAGGATGCACCGAGACGTAGTTCATGCTTCTTTAATTAAATCAACAATGAAATTCTCACAATGACTTAACCTACAGTGAGACCCAGTGCACCGGGATTTGAATT
Organism: Phalaenopsis hybrid cultivar; assembly: GCA_002079205.1. Lineage (NCBI taxonomy): Eukaryota > Viridiplantae > Streptophyta > Magnoliopsida > Asparagales > Orchidaceae > Phalaenopsis > Phalaenopsis hybrid cultivar. The sequence goes on along the minus strand of JXCR01098265.1, from coordinate 7,538 downwards.
TGGATATTACACTCAAATCCTCTTGACAATTGGGGAAATTTGTTAATGCGGCATATGGATCACCGGACTAGGATGAGTCTAGGGTCTAGGTGGCGAGGGCGATGACGACATTGCTTATGTGTGCTTAAACGAGGGATACAAAGTAAAATTATTAGAATAGTATCTCCTACCTCAAGAATCTTCAATAAGGGATAGGAAATGATCCATGATACTATTCGTCGATTCTTGGTGGGATCGTTGCCCCCGACACCCTGAGGTTGTCAGTAGTTCTAGCACAATTAGAGTGACTAGCTTGTGGACTATACGATTTTACAAAATATTTACAAAAAATAAAAATAAAAATTTCTTTTGCATGTTAAAAAGTACTCAGCATAAAAAAAAAAGACTTGAACAAGCATGAAAATCTTTCTATGAAAATTTATAAAGATCCACAGGCTAATCACTTAAGTTGAGGTTAATGGCTGCCTTCTGTAGATTGTCGGGCTGGTAACTTTTGTTCTATATCAGGAAGTACATAGTCCAGCTCTGAGCCTCCCGATTTTAATAATAACTTGCACCCAGGCTTGATCTTTCATATGTGGCTAAGAGTTTCTTTTACTAGTGATTTTTTTTACGAATCCTTTTTCTGACTATTCGTGCTGGTTTTTCTCGCCTTGTTTATTTTTCTTACGAGTTTATTTAAATCTGTCGCAAGTCATACTACGCTCGCAATATTAATACAACAGTAGCAGATGCCCATGTGCGCTTTTACAGTTTATATACGACATTTTACTTTACTGCATTTTACCTTTCAAATATATTTTATTTAACTGCAACTTGATTATTCTGCATGCAAAATCAGAACTGAAATCAAAACTGAAACAAAACAAAACTAAATATTGATACCGAAACCGTGAAACATAAATCACCCATCTCAAATACTTAAACCTTAGAGTCATCGCTACAACAGGAGCTTGGAGCCAACTTTGTGGGCAACACGACGAGGAACTTGGATCGAGCGACAAGAGGAACTTCTTCAGCAGTATCTCTTCCTAGCATAATAACAACCCATAAGACTTCGAGGTAATTTGCCCAGCACGACGTAAATCCTCACATCTTCTTTAGGCTTCTATACAACCATGTTGTGCAGCGTAAGTCCTAACTCGCCTTAGGTTTTGAGGTTGTCGTTTGACAGGACGTAAACCCTCTTATCTCTGCGGGCTATTTGCATAATCATGTATTGTGCAAATATAAATCCTAAATAATAAAATTAGCAGGATTGAATAATTCAATAACATCATCTCTAAAAATGCAGTCACAAAGTAGGATAGTCTGGGAAGTCACCGAGGTTTTTCCTCATGATCTATGATATCTCCTACCTATTCCTTCCTTTGAACTCCTGAAATAACTGTTCTTATTTGAGCCACTCCCATTTGCCTTTCCACGTCCTATCGTGAAAACCTAAACTTTGAAATCTTGAAGACTAGTATCTCTAATCATTATCGAGAATTTTCTCAAGTAATTAACTATAGGGGATTGCCTCTATAGGGAACTTGAAACCCAAATAATTTAAACCCTATTTAATCTTTGTATTAGATAGAAGAACTTGTCGGTCACATATAAAAGGTTCGCAGATCAAACGGATGTCACAAATCTCTTAGTTTGCAGAATTAAGTCTATCGCCGATGTCTGCACTTATCTTTTGGGAGGGTGTAGTATTCACGGTATTGGACACGATTATGCAAACTATTGGACAAATGAGATCCATTTGATCTCATTTTTAAAAAATTAAAACGTTCTACTTTCAAAACTCAAACTATATACCTCTTACATTAAATTAAATTTCAAAAATTATATTCATATTTTCAAACCTTCGAAAAAGTTGACTGACAAATTCTGGCGAGTCCGCTGGGGATTAGTTCCTCTCTCCATTTTGATCATGAGGTTTGGTCTTCATACATCGGTAGTGTGTCAATGTTCATTGTGGGCCAGACTACCATGCTTCCGTTGACATGCCTCGCTCATTTCTTTCTTGGGAGGGGGGGTATAGTCAACTCTTTTAGATTCTGGAGTTGTCTGTTTAAACATCCTTAAACAGAATGGTTCTAGAATCTTTAGGGTTTACAATGTGGTGAACCCCCAATAGGTGTGGTAGATTAGGAGTGGTTTATCGAAGCAAGTTTGATGTGAAGCCAACCCCTCCAAATCTCAGACCATGTCCTACGCTTCATTCCTCTTTGATCTTGACTTGTTGTGAACAAGTTATCACTAAATTTCACTCTCACAATCTTCCATTTAAACTCCAAACAAAACGGAATTCCATCAAATTTTCAAAGCGAAACAAATCACAAAATTTGAGACAAGATTCACATGAATAAATTTGAAAGGATACCCAGTTCATAAGACAAGTGCGTGAACTTGAGTACTTTCTTTGAAATTATTAGGCATTGGACGTCACTGACTTCCGGAATTTTTTTTCAAATGACAGGGACAATATCTTCATCAAAGTTGATCTTTTCTTTCGCCACCTGAATGGAGTTTGCTATTAGCAAGAGTGAGCTACCTGACTTGGCAGTCATTAAGTTTGGACAAGGATTCGACGATATTGAAGTCAAGTTCGGGAATGCCATTGCCACAATGATGAAGTCTGAAATGGACAGGTCCACCGAACCTGTTGTGGAGTTCAACCTGAAGTCTGCTAAGGAACTCCCCCCTCTGAAAAGAGTATTGATTGAAAAGAACCCTGTTGTTGCTATAAAGTCTGCCGCTGGGAGCGTAGGGACCGCTCCCAGGACTGTTTCTGCTTCTGCTACCGGATTCACTGCTACTACACCAACTGGTCTATTAAACAAAGAGAAGGAGATTCTATATGAAGAAATGTCAGTCGATGCTTTTGCCCCGCCTTTTTTCGTATTCGTGATTGGGTCCAACTCAAAGTCCGTGCGACTGACCAAGACACAAGAAATGAGACACAACCAGAAAATTCTAAGGGCCGAGAAGGCGAAAGCCACAGAGTTGGCTACTACTGACACCGACCTCCGACTGGATGAGTTAGGATTTCGCGAGACTTTACCTCTACTCATGGGGAGTAAGTTTCACCAGTTTTCTGCTATCTACGGAGAGGATGGAGTCTATGGGGTTGCTACCACAGTACCGTCGTCATCTCTCCATAATAGTTCAAAGCCAGCGATGACATTCAATGAGAAATCTGAGACAGTAGCAACGGTGGATAAAGACAAGCAGTCAGTCCAGATTCAGGTCGAGCAGCCTCAACAAATCAACCAGCAGTATCTGCAGCAATATGATTTACAACATAGCCAACAATACAACCAACAACGCGGTCAATAGTCATCCCAACATAGGCCATGCCAGATGAATGAAATATAGGGTCCATTTGTTGCTAAGCAATTGAACAAAGTATATTCTTTTAGAAAAGAAGCTGTAGCAAAGATATTTCGGGATTTGATTAAAAATCCCAAATTTAGATTATGAGAACCAAAGAGGCCGGAGGAAGTCGACAAGAAAGACCATCCCAACTACTGCCCCTACCACAGACTGCTCGGACACACTATAGAGAACTGTATCAGCTTCAAAGAATGGCTCGAGGAGAATTTCAAAAACGGGAAGATAACGATCCTGAACAATATGAGTATTTGACAGAACTTGAAAGATGTTCCATCAATATGATTACGATGGATCCAATTGTTCCAATTGACTTATACACGACTACACTAGTGCTCAACAAAAGAGGCGAGACTCATCAAAAACCTCCAACTGACATTAAAGTTATCCGAGGAAGGTCGATCGAGGCTAAGTTGGAAAGACTTCGAGCCGACATTGCACAGTTGTGTAAAGAATGAAGAGAAGATATAGGCGATGAACCCCACGAGCCGTCAGATTATGTGATAGAGGAATTCACAGATATCAACGTTGTTGAGGCCAGAGCCACCTTACCCTCGCGCGATGCTCTTTTGCCCACTAAGGAGAACGCCGTGGATGAGTTGCAAAGAGTCATTCAACAACGTGATGAACATATCAACCAAATGAAGAAACAACTAGAAGAAATGATGATCGCGATGACCACAATTCAAGGATAGTCACAGTCACCACAAATGACTGCTCCAGAAGCAAGTCAGTTAGAAATTGTTCATATTACAGACGAAAAACTTCAGAGCATAATACAGGAAAATGACATTAAACAAATGGTGGAACGGGTGAGAGAAGCCTTGACTCAATCAAAAGGAGGGGCATTGATTCTAAAGGGTAGATCCTATCCCGAAGTATTTGATGATGTCCAATACCCCAAGGGTTTCATACTACCGTCATTCAAGACATTTGATGGAACGAGAAACCCCTGACAACATGTTGCAAACTTCCAAGCAAGTTGTTGTAATGCGGGGGGGAGTGATGCTTTGTTGTGTCGTCAATTTGTGAGTTTTCGGGAATCGCTTTTGACTGGTACGCCGAACTACCAAATACTCAGTCAAAATATTTGCAGAATTGGAAGACCTCTTTGTTAAGCTGTTCGCCGGCGTTAAACACCATATCACCGTCAGTGATCTCGTGGTGAGCGACAGAAGCCAGCCGAAACATTGATGGACAACATTTTGCGATGGAGAAATTTGAGCATGAAGTGTGAGCTACAACTCCAGGAGCAGCATGCAGTCGAAATCCTTCTAAAGAGCATCTATGGTCCAGTGGGTTTCTTACTCAAGGGATTTACCATCAAGACATTCGAGAAACTGCTTAGCAAAGTTGGGAATCTTCAAGAAAAAGCTAAGCAACTTGAGTTTTTTGAGAAAGCTGGAAAGCTAGAGCCATTGAAGACATCTGAGAAGAAATCTGAGACAGCAGTAGTGGTTGATAGGGGCAAGCGACTGTTGTAGATACAAGTCAAACAGTCTCGACAAATCTACCAACGTCCTCGGCAGAATGGTCAACAGTCTTTTCAGTAGAGGTCCTATCAAACAAATGGAGGGAAACCCCCAAACATAAAGAGTCGTTTGAACAAAATGTATCCTTTCAAGGATGAGGCGATCGAATAAATGTTTCAGAATTTGATAAAGAAACCTGAGTTCAAGCTCCCTGAACCGAAGAAACCAGACGAAGTCGATGAAAAAGATTATCCGAGGTACTGCCCATACCACAGGCTGATTGGACACACCATAAAAGATTGTTTCGCTTTTAAAGATTAGCTTGAGGAAAACTTCAGTAATAGGAGCATAGTGATCTCGGAAGAATTTTTGAAAAGAACCTGAAAAAGGTTCTATCAATATGATTTCGGTTGATTCTAGTGTTCCACTGGACTCTGATGCAGCTGACAAATGATATATTGTATCTTGATCACTATTGTACTACTTTTGTTGTCGAAAAGGATGTTAGTGGTATTAATGTTTGTATGTCTCTTCCCTCCCACCGCAATAAAATAAAGAAAGAGCTTGTTGTTTTTCAGAACTGTTCAATGTTTGGAAGATACAGTTAACAAAATAGTCAAAGTTCATCAACAAGACAATTGAGAAAGGAATAATCCAAAATAAAAATTCCAGCAAAACCTATGATTTCGGAGGAAAATTAAGTTAATGCCATAATAACTGGGTCTTTCACTTTAAAGACTTCGGACTAGGTCCTAAGTAAATTTCAGAATACAGCAGTGTGATTGAAATACGAGTAGTTGACTAAGGATATTACAAGTCTTTTAATCTTCGGTCAAGTGACTGGGTCCTGACTTTGATGGGACTATAATATCTCATAATTCATATTGAGAGACATTTTGGGAATTACTAATTAAGGGAGATTGAACATTTAAAATATTTAAAAAAAATATGCTATACCAGACATAGTAATTCTTAAAAAACAAGAGAAAAAAAATGATACAAAAAAAGAATTATGTGAAAATCTCCTTTTTAAAAAAAAAATTTGAGATGGGCGCAAACTAAAAAAAATTGGTGTTTGAGCTTAGGCATTCAAAAATCCTTAAACGTGCTTTGCCAGATATTAATTCTCAAAAAAAGAAAAAAGAAAAAGGGATAGCAAATCAAAGAGAAAAGATAAATTATATGAAAGTCTCCCTGAGAAGAAGCTTGGGGTAGATATATAATAAAAAATTGGTGTCTGAATCCTCCTCTAATAAATAAGACTTGAATTGCTTTCTCAAGAAAATTCTTCCGATGTTATATTCAAGAAAAAGTTCAACGATCTTGGGTTTCTTGGTCGACTATTAATTGACTCAGAAATGTTTTTGGAAGATAAAAAATATTCTAATCACATGAGTAAATATTTTGAGTTTTGTTTAGGCCCAGAAAGAAATAACTAAAGTAAATGGCTATGTTATTAGCAAATTGATGAAAATTTTGCCCTGAAGTCGTATCTTCCAGTGCCTAGAAGACTCAACCCCGACATCAATTCAAGAACATCAAAACGATTCCTCAAATCAATGTGGACAATCTTTACACAAATCGATGATAAAGAAAAAAATGATGATAAAAAAAAACATCTACTACAATGATGGTACAAGGTTGCAGCCTCTCGAGCTGTGACATCCTTAGAAGTAGCACATCTTTATGTGTACTTGAAAGAATATAGTTTTGATAGTACCTTAAAGAATATATTATTTTTACACATGTCTCAAGTCAGTGGATAGTACCTCGAGAAGTATAATGCATCTGATGTTTTAAAGACAAAACTTTGTCCTTAGAAACACGGATGCTGCACCTGTCTAAAACTGGGTCCAAATCTTAAAATAAATGCAACAAAATAAAATTTAAGTTCAAATAAATCTCAACATCAAATGAAATGAAACACAACACCGAACCAAATAAGCAAAATAATAAAAATCAAAATTTTGAACATCACTTCAAATTTCAACCTAGTCAGCTTAAGCCTTCTCAACCTATCACCAACGTCATTTCTCTTGGCCCGAAGTTTCCTCCCACAGGAACTCTGGGTCCTATTGCTCGTGTGAATGAGGCTTGGCTGGTTCTACGGAACCACATTTCTTATCGCATGGACATTTTTATCGATCGCCTTTTAGGATTGATTTTAGTCTCCGACATTCTTTCCCAATATGACCGACTTTTTCCTGGGATTTGGCGTAATTTTCTTGATGGTTGTCATTTCTTAACTAGATTTAGTTCGGATGTAATGTCCTCGACTGTTGTGTGAGCTGGTATAGTTTCTCCGCACTTCACAAACTTCTACAAACATTCTCCACACTGCATAAATTTTCACAAATTTCACAAAATTTCACAAAACTCAATGTCAACACTGCAAATCTCTGCACAGACTTTTAAACAAAATTCTGCACTGCATAAATTTCTATATACATTTTTCACAACTCTCCTAAATTCTACAAGTTTCACAAGAATTCCACAAACTTCCCACAAATTTTTCATAAATTTCGAATTCAAATCTCCGTGGATCGGTGTGAGCCCCCTAGATGGATGTTAAGGCTTCCGATTCTTTCAAATTCAAACTTTTGCGGAGTGGAATAAGATCTCATTCAATGGATGTTAAGGCTTCCTACTCCTCTTTGCCTCTTAGGTTGGATGTAAAACCCCCTT
>JXCR01098259.1:186908-268296 GCA_002079205.1 Phalaenopsis hybrid cultivar | reverse complement strand
CCTTACTAGATTGTAAACTAAAATAAAAATAATGTTACAGAAGGTAAGAAACAAACCTTTTGAAAGTCAATGCCGGGATAAACAATATGGCAGTTTGATAATTCTCGGATTTTCTCGTCAATTGCCTGAAGTTCGAAATAAAAGAGAAGTTGTTACTCATAACAGCCTGTGCAATTTCACCCTATAAAAGAAAATTTTAAGAATTTTTTTTAAAAACTGAAATTTAAAAGGAGAATTTACATACATAGCACCCAATTCTTATGTATTTACCTATCTCACACCCAAACTCTCATTTTTACGAACCAAGCACCAACTAATCCTTTTCACCGCTCTGCAACAGTGAAATTCACATTTTCACACATAGTAGTCCTGGTTTTGTAAAAATGAGAGTTTGGGTATGAGATAGGTAAATGCATAAGAATTGGGTGGTGCTACGTATGTAAATTTCCAAATTTAAAAATGGCTAGTCATGGGATAAATTCCTAACTATATAAAAATTTTGTCCATGATATTAAAAAGGTTACAAAAATGGTAGAGTAGAAAAATGAACTTAAAAGAAAAAATTGCAAGCAAAAACAACAAAGAAAAAAAGAGAGGAGAGCAATATAACTACCAAAAAAAAGTTCAAGATGACAGAAATGATAAAAACTTGCGGTTATTGCAAAATTAAATAAGAAAAAGAAGAAACTAAATAAGAAAAAAAAGAGCATTTGAAGTGTGAATCTGCATTGGGAAAGAATCCTCAAAATATATTTCACCAATTGTATTTCTGCTATTGGATATTTACATTTTCTATTTTTTTCTTATTTTGGAGGGATTCCTATTTTGGTTCCTTTCATTATTATTATTATTATTATTATTATTATTATTATTATTATTATTATTATGTGTGTGTGGTAAGGTGTAATGCATTGTAGCAAGCGAGAAATAACATTTTTTTCTAGAATTCCACATGATATCAGAGCCAAGAAATATCTTATTAGCGTTCGAGTGCTCCGTCACTTCCATATCTAATATCATCGAGGCACTCTCTGTGTTTCGACAACTTCTCGTGTGTTAGCAAATCAAGGGAAATTCAGTGGTGTTTCTAGTTGTTATGTTCTTCTCATTCGTGCATGTGTTGACAAGGCCTGGTGCTTAGAATTAACTAATGTTGGAACTGTGGCCGGACGATATTAACATTTTATTTAACTTTTCATAAAATTTCAGAAACTTCCAACCTATATAAAAGAGCCAATAATCCACAAAGTGCATTAAAATTTAAATATTCAAAAACAACATCATTTGTAGCCAATAATCTCCAATCAATATATAAATTGTTTCGATATAGAAGTAAACAAAAGAAAACTAAAATCACATCACAAATTTATACCTATCACTTGCAGTTCTCCTCCTGTAAATCAAATCTCTCCAATTAGACATATCAACTTAAAATTTTTCTTCTCCTAAAAGAAAAAATTAATTGCAACCGTAAGTATGACTGAATGAGTAATTATGATGTAATATGCATTAAATTTTTATGATACGTTATGCATGAATGACCAAAAGAAAATGCAGTTTATTTATTTATAAAACTTTAAATTTTCATTTTAAATTTAACCATTCTCATTTCAATTTAAGTATTTATTATTATAACATTTTTTATAGTCATCACAAGATTACCGTCATACTCGCTGGTATCCCAAAACTGTGCCCGAAGATACCTTCCAAATTGTACCTGAAGATACTCTCAAATTATATCCAAAGGTACACATTTATCATTCTATTCAATGAACACAGGTAAATTGAATCCCCTGCAAGTACTATCCTATGACTTAGTCCTTTACTTAACATTTCATATCAATTAAAATCTTTTAAAATCTACATTCACATGTGTATTATTTCCTCCCAAATGTGATATCATATGAGACTTTCAAAATATTAGACATTAATGAAATACTTATCTTTACCCATTTAATAAAACATTTATGCATTTAATAAAATATTAAATTAAGGCATAAGAAAATAATCACTCACCTTACTTTAAAGAGAACTCTGAAATATCTATCACTATCACTTCACTTCACTTTACTTCCTTCAATTAACACCTCAATCAATTAAATATGCATATAGTTATAAGGATCTCATTATAAAAGAAAGACTTACATATCTCATGACATATAACTAAATTGACACATAGAAGTCAATTAGACAATTCCTTTTCTTAAAAGATATGGTTTGCTTCTTGCACAAAACTCGTCTTTCTTCTTACAACTCTAATTGATACACCTCTATTCTTCATTAGGTTATAATTAATTATTAGAATGCCAATTTATAAATGAATTAATTTGATCTTTGCACCAAACATTAATTAATTAGTTACTATATATTAATGAACGTGTAAAAGAGAACTCATGCTGACCTCTTGATCTCTTAAGCTTTACACAATTAGGTGTTGGAAATTGATTAAGCTCATTCAAGCTCAAGTGCTAATCATGAAAAGTTTGATCTCAATCCCAGACCAAGTTGCATGGTAATATCTATTAAGATAGACAGATTAAACATAGAAATTTTAACTAAAGCTCATTATGAAACACCCATCGAAGCATAAGACTAGATCAAAATATCTAAATTGAATTCATATTCAACAAAAAGAAGGTTAAGGGTGATGGAAAAGGTCAAGAACAACGGATGGAGTTAAAGGGTGTAAAGTGGGTTGTAGATGAATTGGTATTCAACCGCCTCTGTTAGGAGGATGACAAGTTTTAAGGCCTGTTTGGGCAGCTTATAAGTGCAGGCGGCGTTTTTGGCGTTTTGAAAACGCCACATTACTGTTTGGTTCGCACTTTTCGCCAGTTTATTCAAAAACAGAGTTTTGTATTTGTGTAAGACGTGGCCCACAGGATGATCCCCGAGGGCCGCGTTTTCGTTCGCGTTATTACTCTGGTGCCCTGGTTATCTTTCGCATCTCCCTACCCTCGATCTCTGCCCTAGCCGTTTAACTTCGGTCCAAGCGCTGTTGTTCCAATCGGCTCCAATGGAGTCGTTACCACTCCATTGCTCCCAGGCTATCCAGACACCTTCTACTTCCTCAGCCTCGAAAAGATTAGCGTGGCTGGAGCCGGAGTTGTGGAGGTGAAACCTGCATCACCAATGAACACATCACCCAATGGTGTTTCCAGGCTCTTATTCGATGTCTCCGGTAAAGAAAAAATTGCCCCCAACATCGTGAAGCTTCTTTCTTTTATGCTTGCATTTTATAAGGGTAATATGGTCTACAAGATCAAAGTTATGCTTGCATTTTTATATTTCAGCATCGTGAAGCTTCAGTTATGCTTGAATTTTATATTTGGATGGCTTTCTTTTTCATGATAATTTGGATGGATTTCTTTCCAACCTATTTCACTTGGTTGAGCATTGGACTTGCTATCAATGGTCTCAAACAAAAGCATTTATTTATAAACTATTCCCTCCCAACCTCCAGGAAAAATGAAGTCATTGCTATGAATTGGATGTCGCCTTCTTATATGAATTAATAACTCTATTGCTATGACTTGTTTACCATTTGTGTTTTCTTTTCATTTTCATTTATTCAATCAAATACTTTAAACCGACATTGGCATAAGGGTCTGTAGGCCTTCAAATTTATTCAGCAGGTCAATAATTTGCAGGAGTTAGATATGTAAATACATAAGAAATTGGTGGTATGTATGTAAATGGCCCAAATCATAAAGGTCTACTGGGTACATCATAGAGTTATTTTTTGTTGTGTTGCTTCAGCAGCTTCATGAGTTATGTTTGAACATAAAACCTTACGAAAAATTTGTCATCCATGCATTCTCGGCGATCTTTTATTATCCGTGCATTTTGATTTATGTGGCTTTTATTTTGATGTGTTTGAAAAGAAACCAAAAGATGTTCTAAACCCAAAGAAGAAACAATTAGAAAAGATTACATTGGTATGTGAAATCTTTCCTCGTTCTACCTCAGTTATTTCCCCTTTATATTGTACTCTTCGAGTAAGAATTTGTCATCTTGTGGTAGTAATAGTTTTATTTCATTAGCTCGTTCTACCTCAATAATAAATTATATTGTATGGATAACCGCCCTTCAGAAATAAAGATCATTAGCATTTTTTTAGAAAGACAATAAAAATTGAAGTTCAATTTATCCACATCATACTACCGTTGCGAACAGCTCCACTACGCGTGGCCGAAATGATTTTTTTCACGTAAAGCTGCAAAACAGTTGTTCTCAAGCCGCAGTAACCAAACAGCTAAACAGTTTATTCAGTTCAAGGGCAGACTGGTCATTTATCCACAAACAACTGCAAATCAGCTGTTTTTCAAACCCACAAACCAAAAATCAGCCAGCTATCTGAATCAGTTGCTTATCAGCAGATTATCAGGATAAACAGTTTATCAGCATAAGTTGGATAAGCTGCAGCTGTCCCAAACAGACCATTAATTACTTTTCCTAGGGCTCTTAACTGTTGTGTTGCCTCCAGAGTCCATACTCATGTTGGCAAAAATTTAGGTACGCATTTTAGGCTAAAAAATAAATGAAAACAACCTTGTCCTAATTACTTTTCCTAGGGCTCCCAATTAATAAGATCCATACTTCGATGTCCATTACTATAATTTTTTCCCTCCAAGTTAACCACTTAATTCATAAGAAAATAATAATATGTAATCAAACACAAAAATATACAAGGGCTCATAAACATCAAAACTCAATATCACCATGGGGTGATGGCATCATCAATTTAACAAGGGGTGTAATTGATACTGGAGTTATCCCAAATCACAACGAAATAAAAATATTATTGTTGAAATTTCAAAAGAGGTACAACCAAGACTCTTCACAACATGAACAAAATGACACAAATACATGTGACTCTCTAGGGTGAGAGCGAGATGGTGGGTTGTTGGCTGGACAACAGGTAAGGAATGGTCTAGGTGTGGGGGCGTTGAAGGTGGAAGGAGGTGGGGTGCAGTGGTGGGGGTTTGTTGCACGTAGAAGAATTGGTATGTCGTGGGCCAACAGATAGGAAAGAAAGCAAGTGTGCAAAGATGGGTTGCAGTTGGGAGTGACGCTAGTGGAAGTAGCATGGCCTGCAGTTGGGATGGTATGAAAAGGGAGGTGGCCGGTGGTTGGATGAGTGTTTAGAGAATGGAGGAGGTGTGGTTGACTACTGGAGGGTCGCAGTAGTTAGGTAGGGCTGACAGCTGGACAAGTAGGAGATGTGAGGGGCAGGGCAATAGGGGGTGTTGGAGGGTCGCAGTAGTTAGGTAGGGCTGCAGGGAAGATGGCAGCAAGGGAGAAAGAAAAAGATACAAATCATCTTGGATGAGTTATAGTCAAATCACATTCTCTCCGTCGAATATAGACCTATAAGGGAAAAAGGGGGATGTTGGAGGTTGACCAAAAGAAATCTAAACCAAAAATTAACCTCTAAACAAAAAATAATGAATATATAATAGATAGCAATGAGGGAGAGACCCCTCCGCTTGAGCGGCAACCTTCGCCCCCAAATTTGAAGTCGGTCGACACAAGTAACCCCTTGGCTAACTGATCAAAGTGACCAAGTTGGTTCGGTGCTCAGGGAGCCTCGTGTCATCTCTTGGGGTTAGAGAAGCTTCGACTTCATTCGTTGAAGCTTTTAACTCTTCTTCTGCGACCCCAAAAGCTTTCGGATCCGGCTATTGGTTGTATTGTCTTCCAGAGCACCTGAGGATTTTCCTTCACTTGCAAGTGTACATTCATCTCAATCCGCTCTCCTAGAGGTCCACTATTGAACTAAACTGAGTTTGTGTCTCACCTATGCTGTTGAATACTCCCAAAGTAATCCACGGTTAGCTCAACCTGATCTAAAGTGAAGATAGCCTGAGCCTCCCTGAACGGTAGGAGCCGTGATGGTAAAATATTGATCGTGTTATCCTAAAATGTTCTTTGTTGTGATTATCCCGTGTCTAGAACTGGTGTCTCGGTCTCATATCCTCTGTTGTCACCAAAACTAGTACCACCAATGTCATTACACTGGCAAGAGCACCTGTGATCTCAGGCTCTGTTGAAGAGAAGACAGTGCACTTCCCATACTTGGTGAAGAAGTAGCTGTTTTTGAATCCATTGTACTGAGTTCTATGGTGTCACGGTCTCTCACACAAAAGGTGATAGGCATCTATGGGGACCACATTGCACAGGAACTAGTTTCCAACCGAGAACTCCACTAGGCACCTCCGACCAATGCTAACATTGTCCTCCTTCAGCAACTTCTGAATACAGCTGGGAATGCCTCTGAGTCATGAGGCCCAACTTTTCCGCCATCCGCGTGGACACCTTAATGCTCCCTCCATCGACGATAAGACTGCACGTCGTCCCGTTCACAGTGCAAAATGTGGCTAACGCATTGCGGATCTCTTTTATCCTTAGTCTATAGGGCCCATCCAACCACGAGCATATTGTTTTAATCCGGTGGAAGGTGAAACACCTCACTCTGTTCTTCAGTTGACTCCTCATCGCTAACCTCCTCCACAACACCCTGCTCGATAAAATACAAATCGGCTCGTAGGGCGGCTAAAAGTGATGTGCCCAAATCCCTAGCTTCTGAAGCATTTTCTGGCGGTGGCTGTAGTGGGTGTGCTACTCTTCTCAAGCATCTTTTCATTAGATATGGCTCTATCCTTATCAGAACCAATTTTCTCAACTTCCTCAAGCAGTCTCCTACTAGTGTCTCCAACTGCGGGTGCCTGTATGCTCCGTCTCTGCCATCTCTCCTCCTTCAGTATTAAGGTATGAACATTCCCTAGCATCCAATATGGCTACAGCTGCACAATTTTGTTGACAATAGGCTTCAGGCCCCCCGAATAATGGCTTATGGTGTGTTCTTCTGACTCGACTAACTTATCCNAGAATTATACATGCATAGACTGAATAGAACGATCTAGAGTATTCTTACCTCCGGATCTCAGGATCTCAGATCCCATGAATCAAACTGAAAATATCTTACTCAGCTATTCCAGGGTACAATAAGAGATTAGCTAGACATGGTTTCTCAAATCTAGCTCTGATACCAAATAAGAATTTATGAAAATAAAGGATCGCTGGCTTGGGTTTCACAAAGAATATTTTGCCAGAAAATTTTTAGATGAAACAAACAAGCAGAGAATATTTAATTAGACAACATAAAACTTACAAGAACAGACGCTAGAACTTTCACAAAAACAGACGCTAGAACTTTCAAGACCAAACGCCAGGAAAATAGACACCTTCAGATTACTTTCGATGCCTGAGACCCTTACATCACACACATATTTATAGCAAAAGGGAAATCCGGAAAACCCATGGTTTTGCAAAACCATGGGCTCAAAAGGCTGAAAAGGTTCCCACTGATAATTCAGTGGTTACAGTACAATAATGCAAACGGGTAGAGCACAATAATGCAAACCACTATCCTGCCCATGGTTTTGATGAAACCATGGGCTGTAATAATAANTATTTAATTAGACAACGTAAAACTTACAAGAACAGACGCTAGAACTTTCACAAAAACAGACGCTAGAACTTTTAAGACCAAACGCCAGGAAAATAGACACCTTCGGATTACTTCCGATGCCTGAAACCCTTACATCACACACATATTTATAGCAAAAGGGAAATCCGGAAACCAGCCCATGGTTTTGCAAAACCATGGGCTCAAAAGGCTGAAAAGGTTCCCACTGATAATTCAGTGGTTACAGTACAATAATGCAAACGGGTACAGTACAATAATGCAAACCACTATCCTGCCCATGGTTTTGATGAAACCATGGGCTGTAATAATAGCATGGGCCCACTACTCTCCATACATGACTCAGACCTTATTATTGAGTCTTTTATCTGTAGTGAGTTGTACGATATGTATAAGGTTCGTTAGTTCTCGTAGATTGCTGTCGACATACGGTCGGAGGTTACTGTAGGCATCTGCTAGATAATGCTTTGCAGTATTTTGTTTTTGTATTGTATATGCATCTGAGTACCCCCAACTCATTGATAACCTTTTGAATTTGTTTTCGTTCGATCCTTCCTGTCATTCTTCGTAGTTCATTGCTGGTTTTGATATTTTGTGGGAAATCAATGCTTTCCCATAGTAGTTCCCAGTGTAAGTCTGAATTGTTCCATCTTGGCTCGTTGCGCTGCTCCTTTCCATATTGTCGCATGCTGTTTTCGAACTCCATACGCTCCTGATCAAATTCTTCTCGGTTGAACATGTCATGTCTTTGTTGTTTGTTGATTCCAATGTTGGAAAACTGTTCTCGAAGTTCCCACTGCAGTTCTCGTTCTGGAGATGCACGAACTTCCTTGCCTCGATTACGTCTTCTGGGATCCATTCCTATCTAATTATATAATCAGCTTCCTCTTCTTTTACTGCAATAAAAAGAAAAGTTAGTCGAGAAAGAGTGTCTGCCAGGATGTTGTTCTTGCCATCTATGTGCTCAAATTGCACATTTATCCCGAGACCAGATATAAAATCTGTAAAGGACAACCAGCGAACCCGTGATGGTTTATTTTGTGAGGATTTATGGAAGAAAGAAATAATAGTCTGACAATCTGTTCGGAGAATGATTTCCTTTTTATCAAGATAATGAATTTTTAATGAATTCAACGTCTCCATGCAAGCGTATATCTCAACGTCGATAGTAGACTTGATGGTTGCAAATTTTCCGCTAGCATATGCGCATACTTTTTCCGCTGATCTTGAATCATTCTTCTTTAGCTTCCATTTACATACCCCCCCAGCCTTCCATACATCCGTCTGTTTCAAGAATAATGTATGCATGCGCCGGCGGGATCTCAAGATCTGGCAAATTCTGAACCAATTCTTTGATCTGTTTTACCAGCTTCCAATAATGATCCTTTATTCTTTTATCACCATGAGGGGATGTCTTCTGATATAATGGCCCGAGTAATGTCCCAAGTTTTGGAATGTATCCTCTGGCGTAATTTAGGATTCCCAACCAAGACCTGAAACTCTGTTTTACTTTACGCTTTTCATCTGGAAAATAAGCAATTTTTCTGATGATATGTTGTTTTAACTTAATTTTTCTTTAATTAATCACAGCACCAAAGAATTCTATCTCTTTCACAGCAATTTTCATTTTAGTTGGGGATAATACTAAGCATTCGTTTTCAACAATCCCCAAAAATTTTTTCAAGTGCCTTTTATGATCATCTTCACTGTTGCTGAAGATGATTATATCATCAATATACACCGCTAAGAAGTCCGAACAACCCTTAAAACAGTTGTCCATTTTTCGTTGGAAAATAGACGACGCATTTTTCAAGCCAAATGGCATGACCAACCATTCATATAGGCCTGTTGGTACAGAGAATGCAGTCCAGTCGATGGAGTTTGGGTGCATTGCCACTTGATGAAAACCGCTTTTTAAATCAAATTTAGAATAGATATTACTATTACCAATTCTTTTGATCAGGGTATTGATGCCAGAAAGTGTATATTGATCCTTGTGTGTGTTGTCGTTCAGCGATCTATAGTTGAAGATCATTCTCTCATTTCCTCGTATTTCCTTCTTTGTTACTGGGTCAATTGTCACACCTGAAGGAACAATGATGGCCATTGTTCTATGCCTGCTTTTGCTTGGGCGGATCACCTTTAAGTTGAGTAATGCATTTACATGTTCTTCAAATTGCGCCTGCATTGCTGGTGTGACGTGCTTCAGGGGTTTATCTTGGATGGTTATATCAGGGTTTATAACATCTATCTTGCACACCACCTTGTTCTTGGACCAATGCAGCAAAGGGTTATCACCGATATATCCATTGTTTTTCAATATGTAAAACAAAGTTTGAAATCTTCTTGTAAAATTATTTTATGTTATTGACTTACACGGTTGTGGCGGTTGCAGCTCAATATAGAAATTGTAATCCATATTTAGTTCTTCAATCTGGGACTGTTTTGCTTCTACCTCCACATCCAGCGTCGTATTGACATGTGTAATTTCCTTGTAGAACGTGACCGTGTTGCCTTCTACCCTCATACCGCCATGCAAACTTCGTATGAAATTGCATCCGACGAGCATTTGTATCCCATCTACGACTTTTATTTCCATGCAGAAGATTAATGGTATTCTGAAACTATGTTCATCAATGAACATTTTTCCATCTTTTATCTTCCGCCCAGCTTCAGTGATAGAATTTACTCCACTGAATTGAACTTGATAGTTGAGCATTTCTTGTGCCTCCTTAGGAATATTATTAACATTGACAACACAAGTAGTTGCACCAGTGTCAATAATAGCCTTTAGTGTAAAACGATCAACGCTCCGTACTTCGAATGTAATATTGACATTGTACAGGTGATTGTTTACCTTTCGGGGAGGCCTGTTTTCTTGTACCTTTGCGGCCTGACACAGGACTTTTGTTGTTGTTTCCTCTTGAGGATATGGCGTGAGATCCCCATCTTCATCTATGATCAGACTTTTTCCTTTATCATGCTCTGTCAAAGTATTAAGATCTCCCATGACTTTTTCTTCAAGCTCTTGTTGAATCTTCGCCTTCAATCGCTTGTTTTCCTCGGTAAGGTGGTCAACATACTTGATTAATTCATGGATTAACTCATCTTTTGATTGAAATTTCATCAGGACCAGTTCCTTTTTTATAGCAATGTCCAGATAAAATTTAGCACACATTGGACAAACCGTCATTTTACATATGGGGCAATGTATTCTCAAAGTGATGTTTGTGGTAATCGAACAATAACAACATCGATTGACGCTACCTTCAATATCCTTGTTGTGTTCCCAATTGTGATGACAGTTTTCCTGTATTTCGGGTAGTTGAATTTTGTATCTCCACCCAAAGTCTTCTTCCTTCTTTAACATGTATCCAATTTCTTCCAACGGACAGTTTTCAAGGGCTGATTTGACATGCATCAGTGCATTAATCCCTCCTTCTCCTTCAGATATTGAACATATGGCATCAGATGATTCTTTATTCAGATCGACCGATAGAACATCATAGTCATTCGGTAGTTCCAGATTACTGAGAATGGCTGCTCTCGCCATATTTCCATTTTTGTTCTTGCATTCCCTTGCAAAATGCCCTTCTTCTCCACAGATATAGTATCTACATTTTGCAGTTTTTGGCTTGTTCTTGTTTTTAATAACTCGAACATGGGAATCATGGGGCTTAGCTTTATAATTTCTTGATTTTCTGAGGTCATACCTCTTGTGATTGTTGTAATATCCTGGTACAGGTATCTTTTTGCAGATTGAAAGATCTTTTATTCCTTTCTGTATGGCAGCCTTCTTGCATAAATCAGATATGTATAGATAGGTAAACCTTATTCGAGGCATTACCCCCACAGTATTGCTTGGATGTTTCTTTTGAAATGCCTTCTCAATCTCCTCCCCAATAACAGGAGGCAGCTTTTTAAAGAATTTTTGGGATAATTCACTGTCAATATACTCTCCATACATGACTCAGACCTTATTATTGAGTCTTTTATCTGTAGTGAGTTGTACGATATGTATAAGGTTCGTTAGTTCTCGTAGATTGCTGTCGACATACGGTCGGAGGTTACTGTAGGCATTATCTCTGCTAGATAATGCTTTACAGTATTTTGTTTTTGTATTGTATATGCATCTGAGTACCCCCAACTCATTGATGACCTTTTGGATTTGTTTTCGTTCGATTCTTCCTGCCATTCTTCGTAGTTCATTGCTGGTTTTGACATTTTGTGGGAAATCAATGCTTTCTCATAGTAGTTCCCATTGTAAGTCTGAATTGTTCCATCTTGGCTCGTTGGGCTGCTCCTTTCCATATTGTCGCATGCTGTTTTCGAACTCCATTCGCTCCTGATCAAATTCTTCTCGGTTGAACATGTCATGTCTTTGTTGTTTGACTGAATGAGTAATTATGATGTAATATGCATTAAATTTTTATGCTACGTTATGCATGAATGATTGATTAAGCTCATTCAAGCTCAAGTGCTAATCATGAAAAGTTTGATCTCAATCCCAGACCAAGTTGCATGGTAAAATCTATTAAGATAGGCAGATTAAACAAAGAAATTTTAACTAAAGCTCCTCATGAAACACCCATCGAGGCATAAGAATAGGTCAAAATATCTAAATTGAATTCATATCCAACAAAAAGAAGGTTAAGGGTGATGGCAAAGGTCAGGAACAACAGATGGAGTTAAAGGGTGTAAAGTGAGTTGTAGATGAATTGTATTCAACCGCTTCTGTTAGGAGGATGACAAGTTTTAGGGCCCGTTTGGGCGGCTTATACGTGCAGGCGGCGTTTTCGGTGTTTTGAAAACGTCACCTTACTGTTTGGTTCGCACTTTTCGCCAGTTTATTCAAAAACGGAGTTTTGTATTTGTGAAAGACGTGGCCCACAGGACGACCGCCGAGGGCCGCGTTTTCGTTCGCGTTATTACTCTGGTGCCCTAGTTATCTTTCGCATCTCCCTACCCTCGATCTCTGCCCTAGCCATTTAACTTCGGTCCAAGCGTTGTTGTTCCAATCGGCTCCAATGGGGTCGTTACCACTCCATTGCTCCCTGGCTATTCAGATACCTTCTACTTCCTCATCCTCGAAAAGACTAGCGTGGCTGGAGCTGGAGTTGTGGAGGTGAAACCTGCATCACCAATGAACGCATCACCCAATGGTGTTTCCAAGCTCTGTTTCGATGTCTCCGGTAAAGAAAAAATTGCCCCGAGCATCGTGAAGCTTCTTTTTTTATGCTTGCATTTTATAAGGGAAATATGGTCTACAAGATTAAAGTTATGCTTGCATTTTATATTTCAGCATCGTGAAGCTTCAGTTATGCTTGAATTTTATATTTGGATGGCTTTCTTTTTCATGATAATTTGGATGGATTTCTTTCCAACCTATTTCACTTGGTTGAGCATTGGACTTGCTATCAATGGTCTCAAACAAAAGCATTTATTTATAAACTATTCCCTTCCAACCTCCAGGAAAATAGAAGTCATTGCAATGAATTGGATGTCGCCTTCTTATATGAATTAATAACACTATTGCTATGAATTGTTTACCATTTGTGTTTTCTTTTCATTTTCATTTATTCAATCAAATACTTTAAACCAACGGTGGCCTAAGGGTCTGTAGACCTTCAAATTTATTCAGCAGGTACATAATTTGCAGGAGTTAGATATGTAAATACATAAGAAATGGGTGGTATGTATGTAAATGGCCCAAATCATAAAGGTCTACTGGGTACATCATAGAGTTATTTTTTGTCGTTTTGCTTTAGCAGCTTCATGAGTTATGTTTCAACATAAAACCTTACGATAAATTTGTCATCTATACATTCTCGGTGATCTTTTATTATCCGTGCATTTTGATTTATGTGGCTTTTATTTTGATGTGTTTGAAAAGAAACCAGAAGATGTTCTAAACCCAAAGAAGAAACAATTAGAAAAGATTGCATTGGTATGTGAAATCTTTCCTCGTTCTACCTCAGTTCTTTCCCCTTTATATTGCACTCTTCGAGTAAGAATTTGTCATCTTGTGGTAGTAATATTTTTATTTCATTAGCTCGTTCTACCTCAATAATAAATTATATTGTATGGATAACCACCCTTCAGAAATAAAGATCATTACTATAATTTTTTCCCTCCAAGTTAACCACTTAATTCATAAGAAAATAATAGTATGTAATCAAACACAAAAATATACAAGGGCTCAAAAACATCAAAACTCAATATCACCATGGGGTGATGGCATCATCAATTTAACAAAGGGTGTAACTGATACTGGAGTTATCCCAGATCACAATGAAATAAAAATATTATTGTTGAAATTCCAAAAGGGGTACAACCAAGACTCTTCACAACAAGAACAAAATGATACAAACACATGTGACTCTCTAGGGTGAGAGCGAGATGGTGGGTTGTTGGCTGGACAACAGGTAAGGAATGGTCTAGGTGTGGGGGCGCTGAGGGTGGAAGGAGGTGGGGTGCAGTGGTGTTTGCTGCACGTGGAAGAATTGGTATGTCGTGGGCCAACATATAGGAAAGAAAGCAAGTGTTCAAAGATGGGTTGCAGTTGGGAGTGACGCTAGTAGAAGTAGCATGGCCTGCAGTTGGGATGGTACGAGGAGGTGGTCGGTGGTTGGATGAGTGTCTAGAGAATGGGGGAGGTGTGGTTGGCTGCTGGATTAGTCGGAGGAAGGAAAGGGGCTAACAGCTGGACAAGTAGGAGATGTGAGGGCAGGGCAATAGGAGGTGTTGGAGGGTGGCAGTAGTTAGGTAGGGCTGCAAGGAAGATGGCAGCAAGGGAGAAAGAAAAAGATACAAATCATCTTGGATGAGTTATAGTCAAATCACATTCTCTCTGTTGAATATAGACCTATAAGAAAAAAAGGGGATGTTGGAGGTTGACCAAAAGAAATCTCAACCAAAAATTAACCTCTAAACAAAAAATAATGAATATATAATAGATAGCAATGAGGGAGAGACCCCTCTGCTTGAGCGGCAACCTTAGCCCCAAATTTGAAGTCGGTCCACACAAGTAACCCCTTGGCTAACCGGTCAAAGTGACCACGTTGGTTCGGTGCTCAGGGAGCCTCGTGTCATCTCTTGGGGTTAGAGAAGCTTCGATTTCATTTGTTGAAGCTTTTAACTCTTCTTCTACGACCCCAAAAGCTTTTGGATCCGGCTATTGGTTGTATTGTCTTCCAGAGCACCTGAGGATTTTCCTTCACTTACAAGTGTACATCCATCTCGATCCGCTCTCCTAGAGGTCCACAATTGAACTAAATTGAGTTTGTGTCTCACCTATGCGGCTGAATACTCCCAAAGTAATCCACAGTTAGCTCAACCTGATCTAAAGTGAAGATAGCCTGAACCTCCCTGAACGGTGGGAGCCATGATGGTAAAATATCGATCGTGTTATCCTGAAATGTTCTTTGTTGAGATTATCCCATGTCTAGAACTGGTGTCTCTGTCTCATATCATCTGTTGTCACTAAAACTAGTACCACCAATGTCATTACACTGGCAAGGGCACCTGCGATCTCAAGCTCTGTTGAAGAGAAGACAGTGCACTTCCCATACTTGGTGAAGAAGTAGGTGTTTTTGAATCCATTGTGTTGAGTTCAATGGTGTCACGGTCTCTCACACAAAAGGTGATAGGCATCTATGGGGACCACATTGCACAGGAACTAGTTTCCAACCGAGAACTCCACTAGGCACCTCCGACCAATGCTAACATTATCCTCCTTCAGGAACTTCCGAATACAGCTGGGAATGCCTCTGAGTCATGAGGCACAACCTCTCCACCATCCGTGTGGACACCTTAATGCTCTCCATTGACAATAAGACTGCATGTTGTTCCGTTCACAGTGCAAAATGTGGTTAAGGCACTGCGGATCTCTTTTATCCTTAGTCTATAGGGCCCATCGAACCACGAGCATATTGCTTTAATCTGGTGGAAGATGAAACACCTCACTCTGTTCTTCAGTTGCCTCCTCATCGCTAACCGCCTCCACAACACCCTGCTCGGTAAAAGACAAATCGACTCGTCGGGCGGCTCAAAGTGATGTGCCCAAATTTGTAGCTTCTGAAGCATTTTCTAGCGGTGACTGTAGTGGATGTGCTACTCTTCTCAAGCATCTTTTCATTAGATATGGCTCTATCCTTATCAGAACCAATTTTCTCAACTTCCTCAAGCAGTCTCCTACTAGTGTCTCCAACTGCGGGTGCTTGTATGCTCCGTCTCTGCCATTTCTCCACCTTCAGTATTAAGGTATGAACATTCCCCAGTATCCAATATGGCTGCAGCTGCACAATGTTGTTGACAATGGGCTTCAAGCCCCCCGAATAATGGCTTATGGTGTGTTCTTCTGACTCGACTAACTTATCATTCATCTGCAACTGGTCAAATTGTGCCATGACACTCGATCAAATTGTAGGATCACGGAGGATCCCTTTTACCCCCACTCCAAAGCGTGTGTGGCCCTTGTTGTTCAATTTCCAAGAAGCAGCATACACAATAACCACTCGATCACAAACAATACCATACACACCATGCAAGGAACTGTTTGTCCCACTCAGCTTGAGCCTTCTAGCACAAACAATGTGGGACTCTTGGACGCTGGTTTCTAAAAGAAAGAAGCAATCTTTTGGGGTTACCAAAAAGGTACAAAGCAGCTAGTAAAATTGTAATTCCCTACGGTTCGGTGATGGGAATTCCAAGCATGGGGGGTGGGGGTGGTATTGTCCAACCAATTTAAGGAAAATCTCTACCTCTCCACCAATTGAAGAGCAAAGAATGATTGAGACAAACATTTCTTGTGACCATAGAGAAAGATAAGCTTGCTTGTACGATCAAGGCCCTCTTCCTACACGACAAGATTTTGTCGTAAAGAAACTAGGCGCCTTGTTAAAAAGGGAAACCAAAAAAACTTCAAAAATGCAAGCATCATAGGAATTCGAAGGGGCAGGGGGGTTGTTTGTGTTGTCCAACCAATTTAAGAAAAATCTCTACCTCTCCGCCAATTGAAGAGCAAAGAATGATTGAGACAAACATTTCTTGTGACTATAGAGAAAGATAAGCTTGCTCGTATGATCAAGGCCCTCTTCCAACACGACAACATTTTGCCGTAAAGAAACTAGGCTCCTTGTTAAAAAGGGAGACCAAGAAAACTTCAAAATTACAAGCATTGTGGGAACTCAAAGAGGGTATCTAAAGCTCATTTTGATAAGAAAATCCAAAAACTAGGTCCATTAGAACACATCCCGAGGAAGAGGCGGTTCAATCCACTGGAACTAATTATCGAGGGGTCACATCCCCTTTGGTTGAACAATGTTTTATGCTTTTTTTTGGAATTACTGCAAGGGAAAAAGAAGGCCACAAGGCACTATGTAAAGCAACTTTATAGTATAGCAATTTATTTTTTGTGAGGTTTGCGGAGATTAGAATTATGCAGCACAGCCGAAAGAATATCAACGCATTGTGGGTCAAGCTTGGGACTTTGTTTTCCATCCTTCGATTGGAAAATCCGGTAGGATTTGGTCATATGGAGACAAGATCTCGTCTCCTTACGCACCATTGCTCTACACGAGCAACTGATTGATGGGGATACCACTATGCCTGGTAACAACACTTAGAGAATTGGCACTTTATATTCTACTACAGATAGCCAAGTTCGTATGGCTGCTTGGGAGTGCATTTTAAAGCACAATATGCTTGATATGCCTCTTCTTATCGGAAGGGACTTTAATTGTATTGTTTCCCCAAATGATAAAAAAAAGTGGCGAGCCATTTCGGTTCAACATGGGAGTCAAGGAAATTTTGGATCATAGGAAGCTCGGACTTGCATGATTTGGATTTCAATGGCCCAAGGTACACTTGGTGCAGCAACAAGGTTAAGATAAGCCACATTTGAGTCGGGCATGATAGAATCTTGGTGAATTCTAAAGCTGGAATCACCTTATTCCAATGGCAATGACAAAGCATCTACTTCGAGGGGCTTCAGACCACTGTCCAATTTGCTTATGCATCATTGCTCTGCAGTTTAATTCGACTAGGCTAATCTGCTTCGAAGATACTTGGCTTTCGTACCGCACAGCATGGCACATTGTCCGACGTGATTGGGGCAAGGAGGATTTGGGAAGGAGCTTGGAGGGCTTAAGACTTCCCTGGAAGCCGAGATTATAGTAAATCCCCCCTCCAAAGAGAAGTTTGGTCTCATGCCTATCAGGCTCAATAAGGAGCTAGCTTATGATAAAAAGAGTTGGAAAACCCAAGAGGAAGTACTCCAAAGATGGGGACAATCCAAAATCCTTCTAGTAATGGGTGTTAGGCTGCGTGGAGCAACCATAATTTACACTCTTAATTAACGTTAAAATGTCCCCCAAAATCATTATCGAATGCGGATTTCGCCAAGGATGTCTGTTGTTGTCATACCTTTCATAATTTGGTCTGAACTGCTCTCCCTCAATTTGGCCCAACGGACAACATATTGGAGCGCGTTTAACCAACAACTCCCCTCGTATTTTGCATCTGCTTTATGCTGATGACATTATTTTCTTTTCTAGGGCTTCAATTAGGGCAGCTAAAGTTATATCTGATATTTTTGCTAACCATTGTGGTTGGACAATGCAAAAGACCAATGCTTTTAAATCCGCCATTCTTTTTAGTAAAGCCACAATCCCATGGCAAAGAAGGAGGGTCACTAATAACTTTCAATTCAGGAAAGCCAAAGAGATTGAATACCTTAGAGTTTGCCTCACATTACGGAAATTAAACAAAAGGGATTTTGCCAATATGTTACAAAAAAGCCAATACAAAGATAAATTTATGGGGCAATAGGAACCTATCGATTATGGGTCGGGGAACGCTTAACAATTTTTCCCTTCTCCCCATGATTATGAGCAACATCTCTACATACTTTGTTTCCCACAGATGTCCTATAGGTTCTTCAACATAGCTGCGGGAATTTTATGTGGAGAAAGGACCCAAATCATAAAGCCTTGTACTCTGTGGGTTGGGGTATGATGTGTCAACCTGCTAGATTGGGGGGCTTTGGCTTCCATGTCGTCACTCTTACATCAACGCCTCATGAGATAAATATAAGCCGAATAGTTGGCAAAATATGCATAACCGCACCACATCCAATGCTTGGAAAGTGATCTATGATGGGGCAATGGCCCTCAAGACTATTACACAATGGAAAATTAAAGATGGGGAAAGCATTAAGGTACTTGGATCCAAAATAGAGCACTTGTTTTATGGCCTAGCCTTATTGATCTCAACCGTCTTGAGAATCTTCATCTCTCGTCATGTATCTTTGATGGTTTTTGGCGGCAGGATTTGATACGTGAATGCTTTGGGGCAAAACTGGCCACCTAAATTCTGCAAATCCAGATTTTTAGGGATCTTCAAAAAGATTATTTGGAGCTTTGTCATGCGCACTCGGGGAGGACTATGGCTGCTTTCTCCTATAAAGCACAGTTCCCGACTAGAAGGGAGGACTTCAGTTGGCTTCAAAAGCTACACTTACAACTTCTTCAAAAAAATTTTGGTACCAGGTAGCACATAACGTCATCCCTACAAAAGCTTGGCTCTTAAAACGTGGTCTAATGGAGACGATCCTTTGCTCTGGGGGTTTTCAAGAAATTGAAAACATATCTCATGTTGTGTCCAACTGCTTGGTTCTTAAATCGCTGACACAAAGACTTGCCAATTGGGTTTCATCTACCAAGCTTTACTAACTATTAGGATGCTCTTCATGATCTCTATCAAGTTCGCAGCGATACCATCTCTCTTGCTCATATGTTTTGTTATGTCGTCTACCATTGTTGGAGAGCTAGGAACACAAAAGTTCATGGTCAAACACCCGGCCCTCCAGTTACTATTGTTGTCTCTATTCTCAAAGCCCGCACTAACATGCATCTTTTCCCATTATGGGAGTAGTGGAATATGAGCCAACCAAAACTTGGTTGTTATCCCCTTCTTTCTGACATCCCCCCTCCTAGAAGAATGAAGATTAATGTCGATGAAGCTCTTTCCACCACCAATATGGTTGGATCTGGTGCTATTATTCGTGACAAGAAAGGGAATACCATTGTTGCTATGGCCCAAAACTTTGAGCAATAGGACATCGCTAGGGTTGGGTTACATGATATTCTTGTTGTCCAACAAATCATTAAATCGTGGATGTACGAATGCAAGTTGAAGGTGACAATATGAACATCATGCATCTTTTGTGCAATTTAGTGACCAGAAAGTTTTGGGAGTGTCATCCGAGCCTTAGCCAGGAAGTGGCCTTTTTGGCTTCTTTCAAGGAAGTTTTGTTCCTTCACACCAGCAAAGAGTGCAATCGGGCAGCTCGCTATTGTGCTTCTATAGCTTTAGAAAGAGATTTTATTTTGAAAGATGTAAATGAATATAATTATTTCACATATACACTTAGTGATTATAGGTCTCATTTTGTACATGCATAGCTTTAACCTTGCATTCTTTTGTAACCTTTTTGTTGTTTAATGCCATATGCATATTTCAGGAAGGAAGTTGGCTGCATTGGGCCTACAAGTAGGGAAGAAAACAGGGGTGCAGAGATGGGTTGCAGTTGGGAGAGGCGCTAGTGGAAGTAGTGTGGCTTGCAACTGGCACGGTATGAGAAAGAAGGTGGTCAGCGGTTGGATGGGTGTCTGGAGATTGAGGGAGGGGTGATCGGTTGTCGGATTATCCGAGGGAAGGAAAGGGATTGGCGGCTGGACGAGCAGAAGATGTGGGCGTAGGAGGTGGATGGCAGCACTAATAGGGATGTTGGAGGGCGGCGGCAGCTAGGTAGGGATGCAAGAAAGATGACAACAAGAGGGATATAGGAAGATATACACCACCTTGTCAGATGACAACAAGAGGGATATAGGAAGATATACACCACCTCTGACAAGTTATAGTTGGAGAACGCTCTCGCCGTCGGACACAACCCTAGAAGGGAAAAGGAGGACATCAGAGGCTGTCCAACAAAATTCCAACCAAAAACTAACCCTAGAAAAGAAAATAACAAATATATATAACATATAGCTTGGTGGAAGAGGCCCCTTCTATTGATCCGCAACCCTAGCCCCCAAAATAGAGTCGTCCAACTCAAGTAACCTCTTGGTTGAACCGGTCTAAGT
This sequence comes from Phalaenopsis hybrid cultivar, assembly GCA_002079205.1. NCBI lineage: Eukaryota > Viridiplantae > Streptophyta > Magnoliopsida > Asparagales > Orchidaceae > Phalaenopsis > Phalaenopsis hybrid cultivar. The sequence continues at coordinate 247,662 of JXCR01098259.1, read as the reverse complement.
GACCCAGGTAGTTCAGTCCTTAGTTTGCCTCGTGTCGTAACTCTGCAATATAAAAAGACCACACCTCTGTTAAAGAAGGAGAGGCATGGGAGGATGAGAAAAGGAAAACTTGAAAGAGAAAGGGCCAATCTAGGAAGGATCGAAAACTGCCAGCACTCCTATTCTTATGTCACCTCCATTAGACACTTCTCATTATAAATACCCTTGCAAATATTGTGTCCAAGAATGTATGGTAACAATTGAACCTTTTTCAATGAATAAACTTACTTGCAAGATACGCATTTATCCACTTATAACTTATAAGCCATATCCTTGTAGGGGGTTAAAACAAAATAAATGTTGAATAGAGAGATGAGGGAGGTCATAGATGTTAGAGGTGCGACCCAGTGCTTGAAGTTAGGCACATTGATACTCCAGCAACTTGAGTGACTNCCTTAGCCAGGAAGTGGCCTTTTTGGCTTCTTTCAAGGAAGTTTTGTTCCTTCACACCAGCAAAGAGTGCAATCGGGCAGCTCGCTATTGTGCTTCTATAGCTTTAGAAAGAGATTTTATTTTGAAAGATGTAAATGAATATAATTATTTCACATATACACTTAGTGATTATAGGTCTCATTTTGTACATGCATAGCTTTAACCTTGCATTCTTTTGTAACCTTTTTGTTGTTTAATGCCATATGCATATTTCAGGAAGGAAGTTGGCTGCATTGGGCCTACAAGTAGGGAAGAAAACAGGGGTGCAGAGATGGGTTGCAGTTGGGAGAGGCGCTAGTGGAAGTAGTGTGGCTTGCAGCCGGCACGGTATGAGAAAGAAGGTGGTCAGCGGTTGGATGGGTGTCTGGAGATTGAGGGAGGGGTGATCGGTTGTCGGATTATCCGAGGGAAGGAAAGGGATTGGCGGCTGGACGGGCAGAAGATGTGGGTGTAGGAGGTGGATGGCAGCACTAATAGGGATGTTGGAGGGCGGCAGCAGCTAGGTAGGGATGCAAGGAAGATGACAGCAAGGGGGATATAGGAAGATATACACCACCTCTGACAAGTTATAGTTGGAGGACCCTCTCGCCGTCGGACACAACCCTAGAAGGGAAAAGGAGGACGCCAGAGGTTATCCAACAAAATTCCAACCAAAAACTAACCCTAGAAAAGAAAATAAAAAATATATATATAACATATAGCTTGGTGGAAGAGGCCCCTTCTGTTGATCTGCAACCCTAGCCACCAAAATAGAGTCGACCAACTCAAGTTACCTCTTGGTTGAACCGGTCTAAGTGACCCAGCTAGTTCAATCCTTAGTTTGCCTCGTGTCGTAACTCTGCAATATAAAAAGACCACACCTCTGTTAACGAAGGAGAGGCATGAGAGGATGAGAAAAGGAAAACTTGAAAGAGAAATGGCCAATCAAGGAGGGATTGAAAACTGCCAGCACTCCTACTACTATTCTTATGTTACCTCCATTAGACACTTCTCATTATAAATACCCTTGCAAATATTGTGTCCAAGAATGTATGGTAACAATTGAACCTTTTTCAATGAATAAACTTACTTGCAAGATACGCATTTATCCACTTGTAACTTATAAGCCATATCCTTCTAGGGGGTTAAAACAAAATAAATGTTGAATAGAGAAATGAGAGAGGTCATAGATGTTAGAGGTGCGACCCAGTGCTTGAAGTTAGGCACATTGATACTCCAGCTACTTGAGTGACAAGCTAAATGATTGCATCCAAAGCCAAGACTAATGTTTTAAGGATTTCATTGTGATTTTTTAGTCAATCAACATCATCATTAGCCTTAATCCAATAAGTTTGGCTTTACGAATCCTCATATTCTAATCATTCCTACTGGGTGAGAAAATAGTTGTTAAACCTACTCTATGCAAATCCTTTTGCACAGCTATCTATGTTACCACTGGTTTGTTACCCTCTATAATCCTCCAATATAAATGTTAACTTTCCATTGTGTGGGTTTATTTTCTACAATATGTTGTACATGTCCAAACTATCAAGGCAATTCTCAACTTACTTTATCTTCAACAAATGTTATTCTAACTATCATAAAATAATCATCTATGAATCCATCTTTTATATCATTATAACACATTCATCTTACCATTTTTCTAAAGGACCTTACTCTAAGTATACTTAATAAGCATTCTTTTAACAATTAAAAAACAATAATAAAAATCATGCCCAATAATCAAAATGATTTTTTCATATATGGCATACCAACTCCAATCGAGGTTTACTAACTATACCCTTAAAGTGGTCCTTCCAAGATGTGTATTGCCTTTTTCTGTAGGCAATAGTAATAGTGCGCATTCAACTATATGAATATCCAAGGTACTACAAATATTGGTCCAAATGTAAGGCAAATAGAGCAACCAACAATCATCAAAAGATGCTATGTAATAAGTATCCCAATTCAATAGGATGAAAAGAGGAAAAATAAAATAAAAGAAAGCATCTTAGATACCTGCCTTTGTCGACGAACCATAGTTGATAAGTCGGTGTACGGAAGCTTAGGATCAATTTTGCACTCCATAAGAATGCCTCCATCATAGTCCTTGATGTACCTTTAAAAGAAAATATCATAGCTTCAACATTAAGCAAAACATAAAAGCAGTAAATTTGAATTAGCCTAAGAAGTTCAAGATAAAAAAATGTAAAATATCAATTTCACGAGCCAAGGAAAATTGAAACACATTTCCTCAGTCATTCATGGTGGGGCTGTCTAGCAAACTGGAGGCTCATTATTAGGTTGTTTTAGAGCATTGTAGCATGACATCCCTGAAAAAAAAGATAATAAAAAGACTTCGTAATCTTTTTCAATTTTGTGCAGTAATCCATGGAGTTTTGTAGAATTTTTTTCGCCAATGCAATTAGATGGAGTTTATAACTATGCAAAAACAATGTGTTATACTTGTGACTTGTATACAATACATTTTTCGAGACTATAGCTCCTATCAAGTCCACTAATTTAACCGAGCTTATCGTGACAATATTTGCAACTTATCAAAAGTTTATTTCAAGCGTCATGCATGACTTATTTGTGAGATAATTGGAAACAAAGCCTCTACTAGAAGTAAATTTGAAAAAAAAAAATTTAGAATGATCTAAATTTTTAAAACAAAACCTCAACTAGTGCAAGAAATTATCCTTAAGTGTGAAACATTAAAAATCACTTTTATTGTAGTTGACTAGGTAATTAAAGATTTCAATAATTTAGACCCCAAAAAAATATCCAATAAAGTTATCTCTATGAATAAAAATAATATTGATGTTGCTTTTCATTATTTCCATATAACGCCATTCCATCAGAATTGATCTCAAGATGATCATGCATATGATCCTTTGATCATATATGCGATTAGGTATGCTCAAGTTATATGATTTATTGAATTGTAATATAATGTGTTTGACATAATCTGATATGATTAAACTTCCAAGATTCCTTTAATGTTCAAATTGAAACAACTTTTCTTGGTGTAGCCCTTGCTCGGTATAATAGTCTATGCACATTTCTTCATAATTTTATAAGCAATGCATTGCATCGAGCATTAATTCTTATGTTATTTAAATTATGACCTAAGGCTTTGAGTTACTTACAAGTATGTCACTGCGTTATGAGTATTTTAAATTTTCTATTTTCTTTATTTTCCCCTATTTGGATGCTATTCAAAGAGAGGAGGGAATGAGAAAAGGGAAGGTCTAAAAAGAGAGTTTGTTCCATCCAATCTAGGAGTACGGGAGTTGAAAAATTGTTGTGCTTCTTTAATTCTCAATATTTTCTTGTTTTTTTGAGGACGAGAAATTGAAGCCGGAGCTTTTCAACTGACAATATGGTGATACATGGTTCCGTCTATGTTTCAAAGACCTCATGTGTAATGGAAATTGATATTAATGAGGGATTTCTTTACTCATATGTTCCCTACACAATTTCACCATGAAATTTGACGAGCATATTATTATTTTGTGGGTTATTCATCAAAATATGTGATATCTCTTCGAGTACATACAAGTACCTAACATGCACTACGTTTATCATGTTGCAATTATGAGGATTTTGATATGTCCTCAATTTGCTCACCAATGTTGTTCTTCTTCTCAGATTTCTTTTGATGGCGCCCGAGTCACAATTCTAGATCCCTTCTTTGACCTTTTTGGCTTCCCAAAAATCACAGCTGGAAAAAGTCAGGAAATCAAAACAAAAAGGATCTGAAAACCAGCAAATTCAAACTAAGGAGAAAGAAATGCTCCCCTCCAGCAAATTAACACCCCAACAAAAATATCTTAGTCCCAAAGGAATAAAACTTGAGAGTGTGAATCCTTGATGAACAAAATGAACTCCTAAGCGGCGAAATCAATATAGGGCAGAGTTCTAGCGACCGGGTCCCTGCAACGAAAGAGATCGGCTGCCTAGTTCCTGCAAGGCTGAATTCCGGCAGTTAGGGCTTGCAGAAAAAAACTTGTAGGTTGTGGGGAATAAGTTTCTAAAGGCAGGAGATCTTCTCCTTCTTCGGGGACTCTAGGATTTTTTTCAAAGCTCTGATACCATATAGATTTTCATAATTCAGCAAAATTATATTATTGATATGAAAATGGAGTATAAATACTCTTACATGAATCCTAGAATATGAAAGATAAGAAAAAAGAAAAAATATAAAAGGAAAGATATAACACATATATCTCCAATTAATCAATTTATAATAATTATTTGAAGATTAAGGAAATGACATAAAATAGGAAAGCCTAAAATGGGAAAGAAAATAAATCCAATCCAAGGAAATAAATCTAAAATATGAAAGAAAGTAAATTCAATCCAAGGAAATAAATCTAATCCTCAAAACTTCTACAGCAACAAAAACAACAAAAAAAAGAACCTTAATCCCACTACGTGGGGTTGGCTACATGAATCTTTTTTTCTCAATTGCGTCCTATTTGGTGTCATATTTCCATTTAGTTCTAAAAAATTAAGATCATTATTTATACAATAAGCCCAAGTCTTTCTAGGTCTACCTCTGCCTTTCGTAACAAAAGTAGAATCTAAAACATCTACTCTCCGAATCGGATCATCAGATGGTTGACGCTTAATGTGACCAAACCATCTAAGACGACTTTCTCTAATTTTGTCCGTCACAGAAGCTACACCCATCATCATAACTTCTACTATGAATAAATTATTTCCTAATATAATTTCTAACACTTATTATTCTTTATTTCCACATACTCTTAGTTGCACATGACATTGTTTGATTCGTTGTGATTAGAAACATTGCATACTCTACAAGTATGCATGTTTGGTTTTCTATGATATGATGTTTGTACCAACCTTACTGTATGGCACTTGGTGTTAGCATACTTATTGGCAATCAGATATGCAATTGAACTAAAAAAATTTTCTTTCAATTTTCAATTTGCATTAAAAAACTAAAAAGTTACAAAAGACTATGCAAGTATGCACCTATAATGTACAAAAGTGAGAACTATCATCTACAAGTATAGTAGACCTATCATCATCTATATGCATCAAAACAAAAGACCCTTCATGGGCACAATTAGCAAAAAAATAAGCTGCCCTATTACATTCTCGTGAACTATGGAAAAATAAAACTTGTTTAAAATTCAAGAGAAAAGCAAGGCAAGTAAACAATTGAACTAAAAAAATTTTCTTTCAATTTGCAATTTGCATTAAAAAACTAAAAAGTTACAAAAGACTATGCAAGTATGCACCTATAATGTACAAAAGTGAGAACTATCATCTACAAGTATAGTAGACCTATCATCATCTATATGCATCAAAACAAAAGACCCTTCAAGGGCACAATTAGCAAAAAAATAAGCTGCCCTATTACATTCACGTGAACTATGGAAAAATAAAACTTGTTTAAAATTCAAGAGAAAAGCAAGGCCTGCATCCTCATGAAGTTGTCAAGTATTCCTCTTTAAAGTGAATCTTAAAACTTTCATGATATTGATTATCTATATTTCTTAATTATGATTTCCAAAGCATGTCATTGGTATTTATTCATCTTACTCTTCCTGAATATAATTTTTTTGGTTTAATATGATTATGAGATTGCGCAGTTGAGTGTAACATTTATTGGTGTTCATGATTCTACTAATGAAGATTCTTGATTCTTTAAGCTTTGTAGCCCATGATTTTCTATGGCTAATGTGCATTGCATTATATGATAAGTATGCTTATACCTATAATTAAAAATGATTTTTAATACATGTTTGTCTCCCATCATTTTTTGTCTATTACCATGTGAGTATCAATCGTTGCATGCTCTGCAGGCTCAAAGTTGTGAATAAGACTAATTTGCATGATTAAGATGAATCTAACAGTCTAAGAAACAAAAAATTCCACAATTGGACTTATGCACATTACATAATGGATAAGTTTATAGGCTTCCATACTAGCATTCTAAAATTAGGCAAGTACCAAACATGCAATAGGGGCGCATGCACTAGCCAATGGGCATTTATCTTAGGTACCATTCTACAAGGAAAAAAGCATCAACGAACAAAAAGATGATGATTTCGGTCATCATTTCTTGAATTTTTATTAATGCAACATAGTAGTTATTCCAGGTGGTGCATATTAGTCCTAATGAAATAATATTATTTATCAATTTGTGGCATGAAGTTTGAATTATGCATCCTCGTAATCAAACTTGTATGGGATAACTATGATTTTTTTTATTACGTATCTATTCAAGTAGATATGGATTCATCATAAAAAGAATTAAATTAGTATATAGATGATTCATTATATGAGAATATGGTCATAAAAAGTATGCATGATCTTATCAATTGTCATGAACTACTTTGAACTGATCCACTATTTTGGCGGTCTATTGGAACAATTTTATCTAACAATAAATGCTATTGATTAGCCTAACACTGATTTTACACATAAATATGCCACTTATTATAATTACAAACTAACTGTATCAATAACCCTACATTTAATGTACGAAAATACTGTGATTTGGTATTATAGTTTTGCATTATCGCTTACAGTATAAAATAAAACTTTAAGGTAGGTATCCATTGGTCTGAATTGGTTTGATTCTATAGTTTGAGATATTTGACTTAGAGCCTGTTTGGCACAACTTATCCGTTGTGTCGGCGTATTCAAAACGCTGCCATGCCGTTCATTTTCTCCGCCTTCTGTGTGTTTCATGATACGTCGGTTTTGTATTGTAATAAATGTCGGCCGCTGATTTGACCCCGTGGCCCGCATTTGGAAGAATTTTCTTACCTCTCTGCCCTACCGTCGCGCTTGTCCTCATCCTGTGCCCTAGTTACCTCTTTGGCCCCTCCTCTGCCCTCATCTTGTGGCTTCAATTGCTAAACAAGGGCTCTTTCTCACGCGTCTCTTTCACGTGTTTATCTTGATTGTTGCATTTTTCCTCCTCTCTGCGAACTTTGGTTGTGGTGCTTTGTAAGTAATATTGTTGCCTTTCTTGTGGTGATTTTCGATGGAATGATTTTTCTGTGCATTTAATTAGCTTTCTCCTTTGTTGTGAGAAGTTTGCAGTGCACTGTTTGATGAGTAATATCATGCTCTTTCTTGTGGTGAATTTCGAAGAAATGGTTTTTTTTTTTTTTTGTGATTTTTTGGCTTTCTCTCTCAACTGTCGCCTTTGATTGGGTGTTCGATGTTGGACTTAAATGTGTGTGTTGGTGGTTGGTGGTTGTTTCATGCTTGAGAGTGTTTCTTTTATATTATTTCTTTGATAAATGAAATGTTTGATGAAGAAACTGGGAGAACAATTGGTTTTAAATATTCTTAATACTTTAATTTTGTTGCTTAATGGAAGCAATAATTCAAAGATTGAATTTAAAATATTTAATGGCAAATGCACTTATAAAATCATGAAGTGTGTGTTTCTCTCTTTAATATGCTACCAAAGAGCAGCATTTCACTGCAGCATTTGGGACTATATGCGCTCCAAGAATTCTTATGTGTGTGTGTCTCTCTCTCTCTTGTTGCCTTTGGTTGGGTGTTGGTGATGCAAGCCGACTTGCCATCTTAACGCTGCATTATCTAATGTTAGCCCATAAACATAGTTATTATGATATTTTATGCCCATCATAATCAGTTAATAAAAACTGTGCTCTAGTAGCTTGATCAAATGTCATTCTTTGGGATAAGGAAGTGAAGGATTACCTCCGTTGAAAGGGCTCTTGTGGATATGTTTTTTTTTTTTCCTTTGGGTTGTGATGGAGCTGTGATGGCGAATGGGTTGTGGTTGTGATGAGGGGCGGTTTCTACCTGGTTGGTGACTATCCTCGGACCGGGCTGTGGTTGTGTGGGGGTTATGATAGAGTTGTGATGAGGGTGGGTTGTGGTTGTGATGGGGGTGGATTATGCCTGGTTGTTGGGTGTCTTAGGACTGGGTTGTGGCTATGTGAGGGTTATAATGGAGTTGACATGGGGGGTGGGTTGTGGCTGTGATGTGGGTGGTTTCTGTCTGGTTGGTGGCTGCCTTGGGACTGGGTTGTGGCTATGTGGGGATTGTGATGGAGCTATGATGGGGGTGGGTTATCGTTGTGATGGTGGGTAATTTTTGTTTGGTTGGTTGTTGTCATGGGACTGGTTTGTGGCTAAAATCAAGTATGTATGTTGGAAAAAATCAAGAAGGTGTTGCGATTTTCGTTCTTTCTATATCAACATCATCATCAGCAGCACATCTTGGATTGAATTTTATAACAGATTTTCGTTCTTATGTTTTCTTATTTTGTTTTTAGGGTTTTTTTGAGTTTATGGGTTTGTTTTTCTTAAAACTTCTTTTTTATCCTNTTTTTTTTTTTTTCCTTTGGGTTGTGATGGAGCTGTGATGGCGAATGGGTTATGGTTGTGATGAGGGGCGGTTTCTACCTGGTTTGTGACTATCTTGGGACCAGGCTGTGGTTGTGTGGGGGTTGTGATGGAGTAGTGATGAGGGTGGGTTGTGGTTGTGACGGGGGGTGGTTTATGCCTGGTTGTTGGGTGTCTTAAGACTGGGTTGTGGCTATGTGAGGGTTATAATGGAGCTGACATGGCGGGTGGGCTGTAGTTGTGATGGGGGTGGTTTCTGTCTGGTTGGTGGCTGCCTTGGGACTGGGTTGTGGTTATGTGGGGATTGTGATTGAGCTATGATGGGGGTGGGTTATCGTTGTGATGAGGGGTGATTTTTGTCTGGTTGGTGGCTGTCATGGGACTGGTTTGTGGCTAAAATCAAGTATGTATGGTGGAAAAAATCAAGAAGGTGTTGCGATTTTCGTTATTTCTATATCAACATCATCATCAACAGCACATCTTGGATTGAATTTTATAAAAGATTTTCGTTCTTATGCTTTCTTATTTTGTTTTTAGGGGTTTTTTGAGTTTATGGGTTTATTTTTCTTGAAACTTCTCTTTTATCCTATTTTTTTGTTTTATTGGTTATATCAATTTCTTTTATTGGTAACTTAATGGTTAAGACCAAAGAAGTGATTTTATCAGCAATGTGAAATAGGGAAGTCACAATCATATTTTATAACCTCAGTATTAAAGAGATCGAGCTTGGAAATAGACCTACCACCTACTTTAACAAAGAAGGATGACAAAATATTACGAATAATTTCCATGAAATGATAGGAAAGGGACTACAATAGGTTAAAATTTAAGAACAAGTGGGATCAGTTGAAGGACTGAAAGTTATGGAAGGAACTGAAATGAGGATCCACGGGCTTGGGTTGGGATCCTATCAAGCGGACAATTGATGCTTCAGAGGTTTGGTGGACTGAGAAGTTGGAGGTAATAATTAAACCTCTAAATAAGAAGTTGGAGGTAATAAATAATCTAATTTAACTAATATAATGCCCCGTACGTTGGATTAAGCCAGTGTCAGCAGCCAAAAACATAGGTTTGGTGGACCAGTGTCAGCAGCCAAAAAATTCAAGGTAAGTGACATTAACCCGGACCTGAAAGAGAAGTTGGACCACATATTTAGCGGAGTTGTTGCAACTGGGATGCATGTGTTCACCCCAAGTGAGCATGGGATTGCAAGCATACCAGATGACTTGGCGGTCGAGCTGGTAGGTGAGTCAGGTGAAGGTCTTAGCCTAAACCAGAGGGAGATGGTCCACTTGCCAGTCAAAGCGGCCTAGAGTGGAGAAATGGAAAAAGGAAGGAGCTGCTTCCATCATAAACTCAGTAAAAAAGCTGATAAAAGTATGCAGAGCTCAACCTAGTATTTCAAATGACACCACCATAGACGATTTTCTTTAAGTACTAGATCCATATCGTGAAGCGCAATTCTATCTGAACTCCCTGAAATTACTCAAGGACCCAACCCGCAAATAGATATTCATGAACATGCCCCCCGAATTTCGTATCCAATATTTATTTTTTATGGGCAATTGATTGTGGTGTTATTATTTGTTGGCTGGGTTTTTTTTCATTCATTTAAAGAAATTTTTGATTTGGATGTTCTCTCTTTCTTGCACGAAAAATCAATATGTTGCTCTGTAATTATTTCTGTTTCATCATAATTAATCTTTAATTTTTATGTTTTTTTTAAATGTTGTTTGATTCGTTCTTATTGCATGTGCATAACACTTTTTTAGGATTAGATAGGTAGTGACTGCGCCGTATAAAAATAATTACAACGACTATGATTATACTGTACGAATACAACTCTTTCGTTGATCGAACTTCATGCTTGACATCGATCTATACTGTTAATAAATGGGTCGGTGAGCTATCACAAGGACACCCCACACAGTTCAGTAACATGTTTCGTATGACAAAACTCATTTTTAGATCTACTCGGTGAATTACATAGCAATTATGAACTCTAGGGCTCCTCAAGAATGACAACAAGAAATATTAGCAATAACCCTCTACATTTTATCACAGAATGAATCAATGAGAGGAACAATGAAGCGATTTCGGCATTCATCCAAGACAATCAGTAGGTATTTCTCAATGTGTTTGAAAACACTTCTCAGTTTTTCAGCAAAGATAATTAAGCCAAAGAATCCAACATTCGAGACGACTCCAACAAATATTGCAAATGATCAGTGGTATATGTCATTTTTTAAGGTAATATTTTTTAAAACATTACATTTAAACGTCAAAATGATTTGCATAGTAATCACAGCTTTAACTAATCTAACAAAACTGTATTTGACCAATTGACAGAACCCCCGTAGATGCACGAGTATCCAATACTGAGAAGGTCGCATATATTAGATGTGTGAATCACCCACACAAAATATGATGGTTGCCTGTGACTTCAACATATGTTTTATTTTTGTGATGATTGTTTGTGAGGCAGCACACACGATAGTCGTATTTTTGTTTTTGCGACAAGAAATCGAAGACATGGTTTCCCGCACCCACCTCCTGGTTCATAAATATATCAACCACGTTCGGTTTTTTTAATTTATTACTAATCAAGGTATTTGGGTAGGTAAATATTACTTGGTCAATGTTGGATACCCTTTACAGAGGGGGTATCTCAAGTCATATCCAGATACGAAGTATCACATTCCTAATTTCGAAAGATCCAGCGGTGTTGCTCGTGGCAGGAAGGAAAATTTTAACAAAATGCACTACTTACGCAGCGTAATTGAAATAATGTTTGGAGCGTAGAAGAAGAAATATGTCATATTACATAATATGTCGACTTACCCATTTCCAAAACAAGCACAGAATGTAGTAGCCATGATGGCGCTCCACAACTACATTCGACTGCATTATTTTAGGTTGGATGTAGACTTCACCCTGGCGATTGATGATAACATGCAGGTCCCATCGAAAACATTTGAATTTCACGTGGGACAGTCTATATCACAGCCAGAAGTGGAATCACAGGAAACTTCCACTCAGGATGGCGAAGTTGTCGCGAAAATGACTGAATTGAGTGAGCGGATAACGGACGTCATTGTTTGATATTGACCGGGCATCTCTTGTTTAATTTAAAAACTGTATGTTTATTTTATGTCACTTATATTATGGGGAAATTTTTGGTTTTACAATTTTCACGTGTTTGACATTGTTTTTTCCCATTCGAGCTTTACTTGGTTTTTGTTTTTGGGAGCTTATGAGATCCATGGTGAGACTTTTGACCTTTTGGCTTCTTCTGGATAGCCTATTAGTCATTGTTGGTTAGTGTTACATGTGAAATCCTAATGAAGACAACCAAGTTCTTTTCTTTTTTTCCATGCATCAGTTTATGAGGTTCTTCATAATGGCTTTTTTTTGTGATATAAACACGTAACACACAAGAGGTTGGTTTCATATAGATTAAAGGCAACCAAGAACTCTTTTTTTACGAGGTCTACTGTTTTTTGTAGTGATTGATTTGTTAGTTGGTGTAGTGAGTTCTTTAAGCCCTCACGTCTGCTTTTTTTTTATCAATTTATGTTTATTTATTCAATACAGTTTCTATTTATTTCCATCTACTTGTATATTTTTTTTCGAATTTCATCTTCTGTTACGACTAATGGGTTTTCTCTTGAACCTTTGAAGGAAGATGATCTCCAGGATTTCAGGCAACTCCCGAGGAGTGTTTTGTCACTACGGACTACGAACCTCGCTACTGACATCACGTCGAACACATAACTACGGGAGAAAATTCAACAGGTGCCCGCGGTGGGCAAAGAGTCTGAAAAAGTGTGATTTCTTCCAGTGAGCAGACAGTTTAACAGATTCTACTGCCGATAATGATCGGGGTTGGATGGTATCCCTGGAGGACGACGTAGCTTGTGACTGGATTTTAAAATTAATATTATCATTTTTTTAATTGTAATTTTAATAATTTTTTTTTATTTTTTTAGTACACTTGACACTCACTGTAATATGAGGTGTGTATTTTATCTTTTCTACTATTCTAAAGTTGTTTTTTTGTTTCTCAAGTATCAAATGTATCACTATCAGTTCTGTTGCAAACAACGCTATTGCACAAATGCAGAATTGTCATTTATCCTGAAATAACTGCAAATCCGTTATTTTTCAAAACATACAGTCAATCAGCTTATCAGAATTAGCAGCTGAACATCAGTTTATCTGTATCAGCTGTTTATCAGCAGATTATTGATAAGCCGCAACTGCCCCGAACAGAGCCTTAAAATGCATGAATAGGATTACACGAGAATGATATGATTATTGACATGAACCTCGTGCATGTTATTTATTGCTATAATGTATTAAATTCTTTAATAGATTCTTATGATCTGCTTGGTTTTATGCTCATCATATCATACATATTGGCTTTGGTGGTTTTAAGGAAATGTAAATTAGAATATACATATGAGAGACAAGACTAATTTTTGGCTAAGCGCTAAGATATAATGACTATGTTTATGAGTATCAATTTTTCTTTTCATATAGCAAATAATATATGAGGAAGGTATTTTTAATGACCACGCATTTAGATTATGTGTAGTTATAGAAGTTACTCTCTTGAAAGTAATAATGATGATGATGTTAAATTTCTCTCTTTTTATCTTGATCAAATATAAGCAAGATGTAAATAGTTGTGATAAAATGAGTAGCGTGCTAAATCAATGATGATAATCAATTGTTTTAGATTGCAAACAATGCAATTGTATAAACAAAATCTTTCTCAAATTTGTTATACATACTTCATATTGGCATAATAGCTCTATGTTCCAGGTTTATGGTGTATATACAAACTGAAAAGACTTAATATTTTATTTGATCTTAGTTTTTTAGCACTTAGTTATAATCTAATATGAATCAATGACATATTGAGTAAATGAATTGGGTTCTCATCTACTTAAGATGCACTACAAATTAGGGGTAGAATTGAATTACGGCATGCCTTCTGTTTTGATTTATAGTAATATGCTATAATTGAATAATGTCTGCAATGTTTTCTTCAGAAATATATACCTTATTGGACCCTCATACCAAACCAAGCATATCCAAAAACCTGTAGCTTAACAAGATATGCATTCACGACAACGAAAATGACTTAACAAGATGTATATTTTTTGAATTTTTAAAATTGAAAATTTAAAAGAATGTGATTACAAAGAAAGGTCTGAGGCATGTAAACTCAATTAATTACTTCTGAATAAAATTCTAGTTGAGTTTATTATTCATTCTAATTTTAAGAGTCAACTCCTTGAGCAAGTGAAAAACTTGATGATCTTCGAGAAGTTATTTCCTTGTATAAACGTGAGCATTGATTCTACTTCCTTCAGTGATTTTGGATCAAGATAACAAAAAATATCTTGTTGTCAGTCATACCGTGCAAAAGCTACAATTCCCGCGCAATTTGAAAATTTTTACACTGCACCATATCACATGAACTTACAGAAACTTAAACCTTAAAAGACACTCATGCCCCAAAATCAATTCAGAGTTCAACTGTATAATCTATTCCATAGCTCATAACTATTATTAAATAACAAATTGATGGCAATCAGCTTCTTGAGAAAAGAACTATAAACAATTTTAGAATTTCAAGTTTACATAATTACCACTTGATTCTTATGTATTTATGTATTTAACACCTAAACTTAAATTTTTGCATAGATAACATCTTATCGATATACGAAAAGGTGTATTTGACCTATAAAAAGTTGAAATGGTGATATTTTTTTAACGTGATATGAAAGATTTGAGTGGTATAAACATAAAAAGCAAAATTTAGGCCTTCAACACTTTAAAATTAGGGGTGCCTCTCTAATTTGAAACACAAAAAACATTTTATCAAGGTAAAATTGAATGAAAGAAAGAAGCTTCCTGTGGCCTGAAATTATTATAAAAGTATCGAGAACAGTATATCATACCCATGCCATCTTTCCTTCTCAAGAGAAATTTCCTTTGTAAAGCCCTAACACCAAGCACAACAGAAATTAGTTACGACAGTAAAGAAAGAGTTGAAGCACTATCATGAACAAATTAAAATGATAAAAGATGAACAAGAATACTGGTAAATCTATGTATGGCAGAGCTAGAGCAAAGAGCAATCAATATTTATGGATCAAGCTAAACAACAACAACTTAGTAAGTGGGATGGCTGGGTAGGAAACAATAGAAGGAAAATGCATCTTGTGTTTTTTTTTTCATTTTTTAAGGTCGTCGGGAGAGCAAGACACCCTACTCCATGAGGCTGCTAAAAGCACAAAGGGCATTTTCATAAATACCACACAGTTTTTATTTATTTACATATCTAGCACCCAAGCTTTAATATTTACCTACATAGAACTCAAATCTTGAGTGTCATGTAAAAAATGTCACTATCACCTACTTTACACCTTTTCATGCATGGGTTTATCACTTATAAATGTAAATATAAAAGTTNCGTTCAGTTCACATCAAAACTTAAGTTGACTAAAGCAAGAAGAAATCCAATTAAAACTCGTGCTGACTAAAAATTCATTTAAAGGTTACTTATTACTGATAGAATTCATAAAAGCTACCAAAAATTAAAAAAAAATTCACAGCCCAACATGAACACTCTCACTTCTGCAATCTTTCCAGTCTCCTTTCGCATGCTCTAGGGTAGGCCATTGACTATCAAGGGAAACTCAAAGTCTTCACTTATCCTACTCCTTGTTAGGCATTGTTAGACCGCCTCCCAACAAGCCATGCTCATCACTCTTGACTCTCGTTAACTACAACCAACTTTAGCAGACCAAAATTGCTAAGGTGAATCCCGCCAACACGCCTCTCCATCTTAAAGTAAATACTCCCCATACCATCATCACAATCATTCTAGCTCCCAAGCATAGTCGCCAAAACTTCATAACCACCCGGCCATCAAACTCCATAGAAAATAATTAAAGTTTGATTAATTGAGTAACAAAGGAGAGAGTGTGAAAAAAAGTTAATCATTTATTTTAAACATGATATCTGGGAAAAATATATGGTGGCCCGTTGGGAGTCTAAGAGAACAATTTGTGACAATAAAAATTATGTTATTAGTGCTATTTAAACTATTTATAATATATTAGATATTAAAGAGGCGCAAACAGTGAGAAAAGAAAAATAAAGATTTAATTCAAGTAAAGTGTATTAAAGATAAGAATCAAAGAAAAAATTCTAATATGAAGATATTCAACATAGGTGGATAAACTATTTTGATAACTTTTCAATAAAATTTCTAAAAATACAATAAACTTTAGTGATCTTGATATCGTTAATAATAATAAAAATTTTATTTTTATCACCGCATTAATAAAAAAAAGTTGACACTTTAAAGAAAACCAAGAGCGAAGAATTAGCAAGATCTGATGATATACAAATTAAAGTATGGAAATATTTAGAAGATTTGAGACTTTTTTGGCTTACTAAACTCTTTCATATTATTTTAAAAACTAAAAATATGCCTAAGATGTGGAGGAAGGCTCTTTTGGTCCCCTCTTTTTAAGAATAAAAGGGATGCACAAGAATGTGCAAATTATAGAGGAACTAAGTTGACTTGTCATACTTTAAAATTCTGGGAGAGAGAAATTGAATATAACTTTGGATTTATGTCAGGAGGGGCTAATATGAAAGTTATACATTTATTGAGAGGTTTGATGGAGAAGTATAGGGAGAGTTATAGGGAGAGTAAGAAGGATCAAAATATGAGTTTTATTGATTTAGAAAAAGCTTAAGATAAAGTTCCAAGAGAAGTCTTTTGGAGAGTTCCAGAGAAGAAAGGTGTTGATATGACTTATATTCAAGTCATTAAAGATATGTATATTGGACTAGTTACTTGTGTTCGAATAGAAGGAGGATTTAGCACGTCTTTTCCTATTTCAGTTGGATTACATCAAGGATCGGCTTTAAGCCCATAACTTTTTGCTTTAGTATTGGATGCTCTTACTGGACATTTACAGGAGGATGAACATTGGTGTATGTTTTTCTCTGATGATATCCTTCTTGTCGATAAGACTAGAGAAAGAGTTCAGAAAGAATTTGAATTACGGAGGTTTATATTGGATTTTGAAGGTCTTCATTTGAGTAAATCTAAAACTGAATATATGGAATGCAAGTTTAATAGTAGTAGCTCTAGTGGCAAAATTGTAACTATGGGTGATCAAATCATTAAAAGATAGGAACATTTTATACATCTCAGGTCTATTGTTTAAAGTGATTTTGATATAGTTTGGAAAGTTATTAGTAGAATGCAAGTTGGTTGGTTGGAGTGGAGGAATGCATATCTATTGGGTGATAGAAAAGTACCACTTAGACTTAAAAGGAAAATTTTGGTAAGACCTACAATGCTTTATGGAACAGAATGTTGGTCTAAAAGAGAAGCATAAAACAAAATTAAGTGTTTCTGAGATGAGACCTGCTTAGGTTGATGTGTGGCTCGACACTTTGAGACAATATGCGAAATGAATATATTAGTGATAGGGTTGGTGTAACTCCCGTGGCGCACAAGACTAAAGAGAGTCTCCTCAGATGGTTTGGACACATTAAACGGCGACCATCTCATGATCCAATTAGGAGAATAGATTTTCATATTCGACTTCTTTTAAGAAAGGCAGAGGTAGACCAAAAAAGACTTGAGCATATTGTATAAAAAATGATCTTAATCTATTAGAATTAAATGAAAAATGACACTCAATAGGACAAAATTGAGAAAAAGGATTCATATTGCTGACCACACTTAGGGGGATAAAGGCTTTTGGTTTTCGTTGTTTTTGTTTGGTAGTATTTTACATATGCACCCACCAAAAGAAAATGAACCAATTGGGGAACATAATATTGAAGAGCATTCGCTTAAGTATGAATACTTCATGATGTGGTCATTAATTATTTAATATTTTAAAAAACTCATTAATACTACTTATTGTAGCATTAGTAATACAATAGATAGATACTCAAAACTAGAGTGCTATGGGAGGTAGACTTTTGGGTGGATGCTCATCTCAACAACCAAATTATAGAAGGTGAATGTAGGCTAATGTAGGGAAACAAAAAAGGAAAGTAGTTCTATGAATTAGAGTATTAATGTATAGCTTATGATACTCGGTCTTCTTATACTCTATCATGGTTATACAAGGGATGAGTCATAAGCGATGGTACGGTGCCAGGAAGTTACAAACAAAAGATCTACAAATTTGCATTAATGAGAAAATAAAAGCAAATGTCATGTTGTACTTCAACAACAATTAATCAAGTAGCACATTGTAGCGGAAGAAACTAGGGAAAGTAGCAAGACATGAAGAAAGGGGAGTATATGAGGGGTGAAAATTGAAACGAAAATTTTATCGTTATGCTTATTTTAAAAATATATATATTATCAAAGCTTAATTCTAATAAATTTCATGGGCACATTTTTAAGCATAATTATGAAAATCTCATTGCGTACATTGATCGGTCCTTTATGTAGACAATGTGTAAATTGATTCAATAAGGATTTGTTGTCTGAAAAAATATTTATTTAAATTTAAAGTTAGACTTACCGTCAAAATTTTGTTGGTAAATTTAATGCTAAGAATTTATTAAAACGTTCCAAAATATTTATGTTTGCATGATTGTCAANCACCAAATCAATCGCATCATGTCAGTGCAACTTAAGATGGTCAAGCTCATCTTTATCTAATGTCTGGGTAAAAGAATAGGAGTTAATAAGTAAACAGCAGACTGAAAAACTTGTGAAGCCATATGTCAAGACTTGGATTCATTGATGAAGAGAACTGTAATATCTGGAAAAAAAATAGATTGATTTTTGTGAAGCATCTTGAAAAACCATTCTCATTCCCTTACAAGGAATTGACATAAAAAAATAGAGATTATTAGGCATTGATAAGATGGCCTTGATTGTTAAGAATTTCAAAGAAATAAAATTGCAGAAGCACAAAAGGGCATACGGTCTTTTAAGGAACCTAGTTTGGATAAAATAAAAGACTATTGAATCAGAATTCGCAGAGAAATTGAGCAATCCACAATTAACATTCGATGCACGGCAGTTCATGGTTCAAAATATCTAATGCAACAATAATAATACAATGAAAGCCGATTAAAACAAAGATCCACAAATAAAGAAGCTAGATACATAAAAAACACACTTTATTAAAGGATTGAGCCAGCTAATAATGCAACAAGAAATTAAATTTAAAGAAATCAACAGGAGACGTGAACCAAGAAAATTTCAGCAAACAATCAAATTTTTGTANTATTGATATGACTTATATTCAAGTCATTAAAGATATGTATATTGGACTTGTTACGTGTGTTCGAGTAGAAGGAGGATTTAGCACGTCTTTTCCTATTTCAATTGGATTACATCAGGGATCGGCTTTAAGCCCATAGCTTTTTGCTTTAGTATCGGATGCTCTTACTGGACATTTACAGGAGGATGAACATTGGTGTATGTTTTTCTCTAATAATATCCTTCTTGTCGATAAGACTAGAGAAAGAGTTCAGAAAGAATTTGAATTATGGAGGTTTACATTGGATTCTGAAGGTCTTCATTTGAGTAAATCTAAAACTGAATATACGGAATGCAAGTTTAATAGTAGTAGCTCTACTGGCAAAGTTGTAACTATGGGTGATCAAATCATTAAAAGATAGGAATGTTTTATATATCTCGGGTCTATTGTTTAAAGTGATTTTGATATAGTTTGGGATGTTATTAGTAGAATGCAAGTTGGTTGGTTGGAGTCGAGGAATGCATTAGATCTATTGGGTGATAGAAAAGTACCACTTAGACTTAAAAGGAAAATTTTGGTAAGACCTACAATGCTTTATGGAACAGAATGTTGGTCTTTAAAAGAGAAGCATAAAACAAAATTAAGTGTTTCTGAGATGAGACCCTGCTTAGGTTGATGTGTGGCTTGACACTTTGAGACAATATGCGAAATGAATATATTAGTGATAGGGTTGGTGTAACTCCAGTGGCGCACAAGACTAAAGAGAGTCTCCTTAGATGGTTTGGACACATTAAACGGCGACCATCTCATGATCCAATTAGGAGAATAGATGTTTCAGATTCGACTTCTTTTAAGAAAGGCAGAGGTAGACCAAAAAAGACTTGGGCATATTGTATAAAAAATGATCTTAAGCTATTAGAATTAAATGAAAAAATGACACTCAATAGGACAAAATTGAGAAAATGGATTCATGTAGCTGACCACACTTAGGGGGATAAAGGCTGTTGGTTTTCGTTGTTTTTGTTTGGTAGTATTTTACATATGCACCCACCAAAAGAAAATGAACCAATTGGGGAACATAATATTGAAGAGCATTCGCTTAAGTATGAATACTTCATGATGTGGTCACTAATTATTTAATATTTTAAAAAACTCATTAATACTACTTATTATAGAATTAGTAATACAATAGATGGATAATCAAAACTAGAGTAGTTCTATGAATTAGAGTATTAATGTATAGCTTAGGATACTCGATCTTCTTATACTCTATCATGGTTATACAAGGGATGAGTCATGAGCGATGGTACGGTGCCAGGAAGTTACAAACTAAAGATCTACAAATTTGCATTAATGAGAAAATAAAAGCAAATGTCATGTGTACTTCAACAACAATTAATCAAGTAGCACATTGTAGCGGAAGAAACTAAGAAAAATAGCAAGACATGAAGAAAGGGGAGTATATGAGGGGTGAAAATTGAAACGAAAATTTTATCGTTATATTTATTTTAAAAAATATATATTATCAAAGCTTAATTCTAATAAATTTCATGGGCACATTCTTAAGCATAATTATGAAAATCTCATTGCGTACATGACCGGTCCTTTATGTAGACAATGTGTAAATTAATTCAATAAGGATTTGTTGTCTGAAAAAATATTTATTTAAATTTAAAGTTAGACTTACCGTCAAAATTTTGTTGGTAATTTTCATGCTAAGAATTTATTAAAACGTTCCAAAATATTTACGTTTACATGATTGTCAGTTCTTATCTAAAACATAGAAAAGCTACCAAGAAAGATTTTTTAACTATATTTTGCTCACCAAAAATCATTTCAAACAAATTATTCATCAAAAGTTCTAGTTTACCATTAATTACTCAAAACTCCAAATTTTTTTGAAATGCATCCCATTTTCAACAGTTTTTTTCACCACAAATCAGCTATTTTTATGTAGTAATCGAAAGGAATCGATGGGAGTATCTAACTAATAAAGGACTAAACAGTTTTTTTCTTTTTTAAGATCATTAATATTGTATTACATTTACTGTTGTGAGCGGACCCGAGATAAGTAAATCATAACAGAACTAAGTAACCAAAAAATGATCACTTAGGATAAGAAGAGACGACTAAGTATGATTTTTATCAAGAACAAAAGAATTATTAGAATTTAGCTGTAAAAATCAAACATGGGATAACTAAAAAATCAATTAAATGCTAATTAATGATTATAGTTGATTAAAATTAATAGGTATTTTATTTAAGAATATCAAAATTTTAGCGGTGCTAATTTATAAGTCTTCAAGACTGTTATAATTTCAATAATAAATAACTTTTATTTTGATTAATTATATATAATTAAAACATTCACTAACAGGTTATTAATTAATTATAGATTTTAATAGTAAGTTAAAATAATTAAAAATTAAATAAGATTTAACTAGGATGACCAGTACTTGAATGAATTAATTGCAAATTAAATAGATTTTTTAAATAAACAAGTTAAGATAAAACATTCATAGTCAACAAAACAAGTTACAAAGTAACAAGAACTGTAAAAGAGCCATATAGGATTTGTTTTTTTAATTTTATAACAGTTGATGAAATTTAAAAAAGAGTAGAAAAAATAAGATTAACAAGTAACAAAAAAAGGGCTTTCAAGCAGCTTTCAGCCACTAAAGCAATTCCAAAGTAGATTTTAAATATGCAAACCTCCTTTTGCCGATATAGGCAATCCAGAAATAAATCAAGAATGAGATTTCAAATCATAAAACTTTATGAACCTCTATTTCATTGTTAAAGATTCTAACATCAGGTTCATTCGAAATAAAACAGATTTAATTATTGTACTTGCACCATATTGATTAAAGTTTATATTTTGGTTGTTAAACATAAATCATATTTTTTTTACAGAAATAGAAAATAAAAATATAATTGAAATATAGTTTTGTTGTAAGTGAGACCTAAATAAATAAATAAGAAAACCACCAAGCCAAAACAATTAATATTTAAATCAACACAAATTAGTGAATTATTTGAATGGATTGCAGATGCAAACTAATAAAATGTTAAGTGTTGGAATAGAAGAAAGTAGAACCAGAGTGTTTCATATTGATGCAAAGAGGGGTACAAATAGCCTATTATAGGATCTACTAGTAATAAAACAAATTAAAACATAATAAATGAAAAAAAGAAAGTACATAAAAGCAAATCAAAGTAATTAATAAAGAAATCTGCATATTAATTTTCTAATATCTAATACCAGCCCATCAGTTAAAGTATAGATGTCAGTCATGTTCAACTTAGATTTAAAATAATAGAACAGTGGCCGAAGAAGGTTTTTTTTGTGAGAATATACGCTAGCTGACCACTAGATGACACAAACAGAACACAATTTCCCTGAACTCAACATTTTTCTTAACAAAGTGATGATCAATTTCAACATGTTTGGTACGATCATGATGGACTAGGTTGTGAGCAATGCTAATGGCAGTCTTGTTATCACAGAACAACTGTAGAGGAGAGGAGACTAACATAAGGAGTTCATGGAGCATGATGCGTACCCTGATAGCTTCACAAATTCCCAAGAATATGGACCAAAATTTGGCTTTCGCATTGCTCCGAGCAACTACATACTGCTTCTTACTTTTCCACCTGACCAAGTTTCCCCACACAAATGAGCATTACTCCAAGTTAGATTGTCAATCATGGAAGAGGACTAAGCCCAATCTACGTTTCTGTAAACTGCAATAGAATGAGATGTGTGGCAGGAAAAAAAACTTGAGCCCGGTGTGCCTTTTAAATAGTAAAGAATTCGGTGGACAGCTTAGAAGTGGTGCTTATAGGGATCATGCATGAATTGACTGATTATCCCAACTGCGTAGCATATGTCTGGGCGTTTATAGCAACTGCGTGGCATATGTCTGGGCGTTTATAGGCAAGGTAGATGAGTTACCTCACAAGGCGTTGGTGGTGAGTTTTGTTCACAGGTACAATATTAGGAGTATTAAGAAGTTTTTCATTGGAGATGAGTTATCGGGATAGCCGCTAGTTTGCATAGGAGAAGATTGTTCTCTAATAAAGGGTCAATCACATATTTCCACTAAGACAGGCAAATACCCTGAGATGACCGAGCAACATCCATGCCTAAGAAGTCTCGTATAAATCCCAAGTCTTTCATTTCAAAGGAAGCAGCAAGAATGTCTTTAAGAAATGTCATTGCTAGTAGATCATTACCTGTGAGAATAATATCATCAACATAGCCAATAAGGGTACCTACCTCGCCGCTGGAGGAATGTTGGCAGAAGAGAGTGTGGACGGATTGGGCCTGAGTGAATCCATGGCCTACCACTACCTTTGTGAATTTCCCAAACTATGTTCGTGGTGATTGCCTCAATCCATAAAGGG
The DNA here is from genome assembly GCA_002079205.1 of Phalaenopsis hybrid cultivar. Classification (NCBI taxonomy): domain Eukaryota; kingdom Viridiplantae; phylum Streptophyta; class Magnoliopsida; order Asparagales; family Orchidaceae; genus Phalaenopsis; species Phalaenopsis hybrid cultivar. The sequence goes on along the minus strand of JXCR01098259.1, from coordinate 224,155 downwards.
ATTTTTGTAGTTTACATGGAGTCAAAGCCTTGAGGAAGAGCCATGTATACCTCCTCTGTAAGATCATCATTCAAGAACGCATTCTTGATATCAAGTTGGAACAAGGGTCAATCCAAATTCACTGCAAGGGATAAAAAGACCCGAATGGTGTTTTAATTTATCAATAGGCACAAATGTCTACTCATAGTCAATTTCGTAGCTCTGAGAGTATCCTTTGGCGACCAATAATGTCTTGTTGCGTTCAAAGTATCCATCTAATTTAAACTTACTGCTAAAAATTCATCAACATCCCACTACTTTTTTGCCTCAAGATCAATAATTTCCCAAGTATGGTTCCGCTTAAGTGCTTTCATCTCCTCCATGACAGCAACTTTCCAAGTTGGGTCTGCTAAGATAGCCTCAACAATAGATGGAAGCTAATGATTGGTCAAGGTCATTGCAAATGCTTTGTTGGTTGGGGATAATCTACGAAGAGAAGCATAGATTGCCATGTGATAATGAGAAACTGTCTGAATGCGTGCTTTACTAGAGGAACTGGCTTCCTCATTTGAAGCAAGAGCAGTGTTGGGGATGTCGTCGGGAGAGGATTCAGGGTCCAACAAGGGGATAGCGAGCTCACCAGAAAAAGTGCATCGAGTGCAGACACGGAGAGTGGGAGGATGTGTTGATGGAACCAAAGGGAGAGAGGCTTCATTGGTGGTAGAAGTGGGTGGAACTAAAAGAACAAAAGGTTCCTTGATGATAGGTAACGTGGAGTGTGGGCAGGGCATCCATAGGAGTACCGTAAGGAACTGTGTCTAAAAACTCAAGCTCCCTCTCACTGGAGGCCGAGTTAGGAATATAAGAAACACTTTCAAAAAAGGTGACATTATCACTCACATAGACCTTATTTGTGGTAGGTTCAAGGCACTGATAACCCTTTTAAGTGGCAGAGTATAAGAGGAAAACACATTTTATGTACCTAAGATCAAGTTTACTTTGAGTTAGGGCAGTGTTCCTAACAAAGGTTCTGCACCCAAAAATTTTAGGATCTAAAGTGAAGAAAATCTGATTATTAGAAAAGCACAATCTCTAAACAGCTAAAGGGGTACGGAAGTTGTGAATTTTCTCAAGTAACTTTATTGATAAAATCAGTGGCGGTAAGAATGGCATCATTCCAGAAATATTGTAGGACATTTGAGTGAAACATAATTAAGCAAGTAACGTTGAGATGTCTATTTTTTCTCTCAGCAACTCCATTTTTTTGAGTGTTGATACATGACCGATGATGGAGGATGTCTTACTTAACAAGAATTCTCTTACTATAGAGTTAAAAAAATAACGACCATCGTCAATCCGAAGGACTTAAAAAAGAGTTTTAAATTTGGTCAAAATGAAGGTGTAGAAATTTTTGAAAGTGACAACAGCTTCAGATATATCTTTTAAAATATAAACACATGTCATCTGAGGGTGATCATCAATCAAACAAACCATCGTTTATTGGTGTAATTAGGAGTGCAAGAGGGTCCCTATAAGTCACACTATGAATAAGGGAGAAAGGCACAGAAGATGTGTAATTGTGGGGTGGATAAGAAACTCGATGATGCTTAACTAACTGACATGTTTCACATTTGAAATTAGAAGGATTTTATAAGTAAACATCAACAGATGTTGTTGTTTTAGATATTGAAAGCTAGGATGACCCAAAAACAATGTAACAACAGAATGGGACATTTAGTGAGCTGAAATAAACAGCAACTACTATGTGAAGTATCCTCGTTCTCCATGCTTTTCTTTTGGAAGAAGTAGAGCCCGCCTACCCGATTAGCAACTCCATTAATCCTTCCTGAACGACGATCCTGAAAGACACAGACATCAAAGGAAAAATGAACAATGCAATTAATTTCATATGTCATCTTACTGACAGATAAAAGATTACATTTCAATAAAGGTACCAAAGTTAGAACTGTTGTTAAAACTTAACAGCATCTTCTAATGATAGCTCGGTGCTGGAGAAGTCTGTCGTGATTCTGAATGAGCCAAATAAGATTTAGATTGTTCGGACAACGTAAGGTTTTCAGCTGCTAGAAAACCTTCTGGTCGGCTGGAAGAACGTTCTGAAGGTCGTATTACCTGCTCTGGAGAGGCATCAACCAGCTAGGATTGAACAGATAGGCAGAATCCACCAATATCTAGTGCTATCTAGCGGGAGATAGGATCAAGCGGGAGACGGGATCCATAAAGATACAGGATTTAAGCGGAATCCAACGGGAAATTCCAACGCGAGGCAAAATCCAGCGAGAGACGAAGCTTCCTAGCATCTGGGCAAGAGAGAGCGGTTGTATACAGACCTAGCCGGAGAGTCTAACGGAAGCTAGGTTAGGGCCCTGGCTCTGATACCATGTTAGAATAGAATAGAGTGGAAACAGAGTGTTTCATATTGATACAAAGAAAGGTATAAATACCCTATTACAAGATCTATTAATACGGAAACAAACTAAAACAGAATTAAAGAAAAAAAATTAAATAAAAACAAATCAAAGTAATTAATACAGAAATCTACATATTAATATTCCAATATTCTAATATTAAGAAAAGCAGCAGATAAGAAAGGTCGTATCATACCTGCTTTATGAAGTACCCAACAGCATTGTTGTCTGCATAAGTAAGAAAATGTGTTAGCCCATCAACATCACGAGCATGTTGCTTTAAGTGATTCATCAGCCTTGTGCCGTAGCCTTTAACTTGTTCATCAGCTGTAATAGCACAAAAAGCTATCTCTCCAAACCTCTGACTACAAAACAACATCAATAATATGTCAAAATGTTTATTTCTTTGCATCGGTATTAATTAGATATTATATCAGTTATACAATAAAAGTTGCCTCTTAAAACAGAAAAGAATGATGACTACATAAATTATTTCAACTGGTCAAGGAATATTAGAAAAACAAATCAAATTTTAGATGGTGTTTGAATATCCTTTTTTATTATTTTATTGTGTTAATGAGTTCATGTTTGTCAAACATCCTCCTTAAGGAATGATCTTTTATGAAGGCATGCAATTTAATGGTTCGAAAGATGTCTTAAAAATTAACTCAGTCTTCAGACGTCAGATGATATACTAGATAATATGGAAAGATCAAAGAATGGGTTAGGATATCAGTAGGATGGGCAACGATGGAAAAAAAAAGGTGCAGGGGGCTGAAATCGGGTGCAGTCAGCATCTGCAGCAGTTTGGTAGCAGGAACCGCGCAGCAGCAGCAAGGCAACTAGCACATAAGTTCTTTGAGCATGAGAAATCATAACAACGATCAAATTAGGTTTACAGACACAACCCCTAAAAAAGCTTTAAGGATACAACACTTTGGAAAGAAGAACAGGAGAGAAAATAATCTGTATTGCTGAAATCAAAATCTAATCCCCCAAAGTCAGGTTCCCATCACATACTTAAACTCAAGTATAAATTAAACCCTAATTCTAATTATAAGGTAGTTATAAATTAAACCCTAATTCTAATTATAAGGTAGTTGTGGACCCACAAGGACTGGCCAAGGCTAAGAAGCCAAAAAAATCTTGCTTCTGGGATCTCATGGGACAGGAGCCAACCCAATCCCGACCCGATCCTATGTAGTAGGATCATTTGGCAGCTATTACATCATGAGAAGGAGCATATCAAATTTGATCATTCATTTGCTTATCTCATTACTCTTATCAAGTTAGTCAGATATTATTGTTCCAATTCATTCTTGATTGTAATAGTAACTTTCCAAAGTCTTAAATTATAGATCTCCAGAATTTCTCATGAGATGGATCAAAAATAAAATATAACTAGATTTCCCATCATATCGATCAAAGTTCATTCAAATTTTGAATTCAAGACTTTTTTCTTGCGAGGGTGAATTCTTGTCATGATTTACACACAAAAAATTCCAAACATTAGTATGGCTATCTTTTTATATTGCTTTGGGCATGAGAGAAACATGTGGCATGCATGAGAAAAGCATGTTAAGGGTGAACTGTTCTCAAGCTCACAAAAGTTTACTAGTGGACCCCAATCCAAAGAGATGGGAGTGTTGGTTGCAAAAACTTCAAGTTGAAAGTTGTGCATTTTATCTGCGGATCAAATTATTCATTTGTGAAAGATCCATCACGATTTGCTTTGAATGCACTTAGATACTTTCTTTTTGTTTAGAAACATGTCCCAAATACTTTATTAATAGAAAGAAGGATAAAAAACAATTACAAATATAAAAAGCATTTTTTTCAATTATAGATCGAATTCCACACAAAATTAGGGAATATTTAAATTAAAGGAGGTTGCATCTTTATCAATAAATAACATCAATATTATCAAGCCATCCAAAGTTTTTGGTTTTAAGAAAAATTTTGCTGCTTCTACACGTCCATCCAAATCCGAAATAAAACTCTCTTCCAGGCTTGCAGCCATATATGGTAGCAAGAGAGAAGAGAGAAGAGAGAAAAGAATCTTATTAACGCAACATCTTACCTGTCAGTGGGACTGTAGCTGCTACAATACCGCATGCCAGCCCTTCCCACCCCCTCTCCTTTCCTATTCCATCCCCTTTCCTATTTCTATCCAATTCCAATTCCTTCATAGTCTATAGCTTGCCTTTTTTAACCCCTCTCTACTTCTATTTCTTTCCAATTCCAATTCATCCATATTCATTGCCTATATTTTCTACCACCTTCCACTTCTAGCCCAATTTTAAATTCCTTTCTATTTCTTTGTGCTCGGATCCTTTGTATTGTATTGTCTTTTCCCAAGGAGTTGAGATTTTTTTAAGATTGCTGATTTCAGTTACAGCCTTAAAGGCGTACTTCACCTCTGGGGTATGTACCCAACGACGAAAAGGTGTTTCAACTATAACTCGTCCGAGGAGGTGACCATCTCCAAGGATCTGGGTGGTGCGACGGTTGTAGCTTAACTTCGACAAAACATTTATGCTTTTGCAGCCCCTCCAACCCCTCCATCTTCTCTGTTATCGTCCAGGCCTCCAACCTCATGCTCTTTCCTACTGTCGCCAAGCCCCTCCAGGTTAGTTCTTGCTGCAGCCAACCCCTCCAAGTCAGTTCTTGTTGTCGGCAGCCCCTTCAGGGTTTGTTCCTGCTGTTGCCCAACCCACTGGCACCTGTTCCGGCGACTGTCCAGTCCACCCTTACCTCGTCCAGCTGTTGTCCAGCCTCTGAACACTTGTTCCTGCTGTCGTCCAGCCCGCCAGCACCTGCCTGCTATTGTCCAGGGCCACCGCAGACCCTCTCCAGTCCCCTTCCAGCCACCACACAGGCCTCCCAGACCTTCCCTGTTGCCGACCAGGCCTCCAACCCCCTTCCCATCATTGTCCACCATTTCCAGCACCATCACCACTAGTTGGCCGTCATCTTCCAGCACTACCGCCACTCTCATCAGGTCCTGCGGAAACTTTTGCTCTCCTATAGAGAGTCATTTATGTGTTTTGTGTTAGTTCCTTTCTGACTTTTCACAGCATCGTCATTGTCATTTCTGTTTATATGTTTGTATTGTTTATGTTGAGGAGTCATCATTGTAACCTCTTAGAATTTCAGCAATAATATTTGTATTTCCATTGTGGTTTGAGTTAATTCCGGTATCACTTATTTATTCAATTTTCTAAACATAACTAAATGATGATTCAATTATATGAAGAAATTAAGTGAAAGATTTTGTTCAGGTTATTGTTTCGGATGATTTTGCTTGCTTGAAGAATAGAAGACCACTCACGGACAACATTGGTTTTGAACAACGAGCATAGTGACACAACAATAAAGACTATCGACAAAGAGTGCGTTAATTACTTCCCTGAATTTCTAACTCCCTAAAAAAATAAACATCAGAGCATCTCTAAATGACTAAAAGATAGATTTTTCCAAAAGATATCAATGAACGGAAAATCCAAAGTTTCAGAGTTACTTGTTTTTGCAATGTGATGGTTAGCTGTGGAACTATATTTTTCTTAAAAGTTGATCTAGAACCAACAGATAGGTTAAATGCATTACGCATAAACCATGAATTATACCCTTTCTGAATATAAACGGACCTCATTTCACAATAAATAAGCAATCAAATAAATTATATTACAAAGTAAAACTAAAAGGCTACATTTAAAAGATTTTGCAGTAGAGCAAATGGCAAAATCCTCTCTTGTCATATAAAAACTATTACAGGAATGGAATATTTCTACTTTCTTATTAAGCAAGAGTTTATTAGCAAATCGAAACATAAAAATAATATGACTTAAAAGTAGAAACTTAAAATGGCTCACAAACCTGTGATTTGCATGGTTTAAAGTAAACCATAAGAAGTTAGAACTATTAATGTCAACAAAAGAAAAATAAAAAGACAGCTATGGCGGAGCCCCTCGAGGCACATAATTTATGCATGTCAAACAAAGACATATTTAGAAGCAATACAGACAAGCTAGAGCACATTGAAAGATTGAAGGAACCATCTGCCTCTAAAAAGCTTGAAGAAATGTTACAATAAGCTTCAAGTAAACACAAAAATAATTAATGAGAATGTCCATTACACAAAAAATAACTTTAGACAAATAAACATCTTAAGAGCAGCATGTTGTCAAATGTCTATTAAAATAACAAATAAAAATTTCAGCATGCATATTGCTGATAAGGTAACTACAAATTCTTTCCACAGAAACTGTTTCGATCAAATAATTTAAGAGAGAAAGAGAGGAAGCCAAAATAAAAAATGTCCAGGATAATCTATCTATATAGAAGAACAAAAAGGAAGAACAGCAACTGTACTACCATACCTAAGATATGGCCTGTATGTTATGCCCCCAACAACCTGATTAAGCCTGATAACCATCATAGACTTGTGGTTTCTGCAGAAATTTTTATTTAAACTCATGCAGCATTCTGAATATTGGCATCAAAGCATATACTATATTGGAAATACAACAAGGCTTATAAGAAAACATTGTCAGCAACATCAACAATCCGCAAGTCACATAACTAAAAGAAGATCTAGTAAAAAAACATCAAACAATATGTTAATATAGAACATCAAGGAATATAAAATTCATGAAACCCATCATATTTTCTAGAGTATATAAAAGCCATCACAGAAGTCACACAACCTTCTACCCGTGCGTCGGTTACCAATTTCGTAGTTTGTCTGGTTAGCAAGTTTGCCTTCCTCCAATTAGTAGGAATGTTTCAAGGCTGGTATCACGGGTGGGTTTGCTGCTTAGACATTAAAACTTCAATTACGGCAATTCAATCCACATAGGTATCCAGCCTCTAAGGAGGAATGCATGGAAAAAAAGTCAAAATTATGCAGAAAGCAAAAGTTGTTTTTGCAAAGTTGTTTGTCATCATTGCTCTAGCTGAGAAATTTGGCTGAAACATCCATATGCATCTTCCTTGAATTTCCATTTTATAACATTTGAATGATGTCAGAAGATGAGTTCAAGCAATTTTACCCAGGATGGGGCTTACAAAAGGAAAAGCAAAATTGTTGGCAATCACACAAAAAGGTATGCATCTGTTGGAAACATAAAGTCTAACATGTTCTATGATGAAAAATCACATGTTACATAGTTTTGAGGCTTTGTTCGGTTTCATTTTTTTCTATTTAAGCAGATTTTTAAATAGCCGACAACAATATTTTTGAAGCAGAATCCTTCAGGTCAGGAAAGGGCAATGTGAGGCTTCAAGTCCACAACAGAGAAAGCTCAAGGATGCTTAACCAATTTAGTCATCCCTGTTATGTTCAGTCAGTGAATTAAAAGGAGGCCTTTACATGTATTTTCCTTCCATTGATTTTTAGAAGATTAAATGATGTTGTTCGGCGGATGAATCTAGAAAAACTTGGAGGATGCAGGAAGAATAGAAAATCCCTACAGATAAACACATGATTAAACGGGATAATTGAAAACAATAACATAAAAGAATGTTAGGACTAACGATACGTACTCTATAGCTTTACCAAACAAAACCTATAACGAATGAATTCAAAGCTGTTAGGATTCATAACAAAAAGATCATGCAAGTCCACATAGATTTCAGAGCTCTTTTAAATTGTTTCAGCAAATTATACCCCAAGAACATAAGCAATGTTTTTTCCTTTTTATTCTTTTATCCAAATTAAATTCACCTATAAAATTGCTTAGATGAATAGAATTCATTAACTATTGAGTGTGAAGTTTTTAATTCCAGGTGTGAAACATGAAAAACTACTGGACATTGTGTCTGGCTAATTTTAAAATTTGCTTTAACACTTTTAAAGCATCCATAGTCTAATCTTCTTATGTTGTTTTTTTCCTGTGAGTTGTTCATATTTTCCTCAATTTAAAGCAGCAATTGATGATATACGGTAAAAATTATATATAGATAGAAGAATAGCTTCAGCATTTAAGGATCTGCATAAAACGGCAATTATAGATTTTGTCATTTGTTGATTCAAAGGACAAAGGATAAACAAATATTCATCGGAGATACCAAAAAAAGCAAGACTAAGTGGGGGGGAGAAAACTTCTCAAAACAAGCGGAGGCTTAGTTCATTTTTAGCGATGCCCTAATACTTCGAAAGATGAGATATTCAAAGACTTATAAAGGCACATTTAGTTGCCTATTTCCCATAACAAAATACTACCTATTACAACTAACAGAATAGTACTAACGACTAACCTACATAGCATATTACAAATCGCTATCATCATCAACCTTTTCAAAGCTGAACTTGCCCTCAAAGTAAAATGACGACAAGATAGACTAAATCCAAATGAAGAACCCATGCAAAGTTTTACATGATGGTATGTTGGTAAAAACATAACAAAACTACGGGAGGTGAGTGCCTGTGAAGCCGTACTTCATTTCAACAATTTGTTCATGACCATTGAAATGAAGAACCCATGCAAAATATTTAGATGATGGCAGGTTGGTAAAAACATAACAAAACTACAGGAGATGGGTGCCTGTCAAGCCGCACTTCATTTCAATGGAAAAACATAACAAAACTTCTTCCAGTTGTTCCTATGTCTTGCAATTGGTACAATGTGATTTGGGATGTCTTGGGCATGCAAAGAGTAGCAGATATAGCAAATGCAAGTAACATAAAATTGACTGGAGCAGGAAAGCATGATTTGATGTTTATTTGAACTTTGAATCGCACAATGAACTCGAGCAAGACTCCTGCCAGTCATCATCAAACTAAAAAATCCAAGGGCTACAACATGAAACATGTAATGCGAGGTGAGAGCTTGTCTTCAACATTTGGGAATTTTTGCATCAAGTTTGACTCAAAAATTACTAAAACTCTCCCAACTTATGTTCAACTCTGCCAAGGCATTCCAGCGCCATGATTACTACTACAGGAGTATCTTCAAACACTGCCATTAGCATTGGAATATTGCCTTTTAGATTTGACAATAGATGAAGCTACTATGAAATTGTGATTTAAACTTCTGATACCAGAGCTGAAGTGAACATATTGTTGTAAAAAATGGAGATGAAATAAAAATGTCAATATGCAATACGTTACAATGGATAAGAATGGATAAACTAAAATGGAGACCTGAGTTATAGATATGATTTGACGTGGGATCTAGTGGATATCTGTGATGGTGAAGGCAGCAAAACTTGTACGCTTGTGAAATGTGGGACGTCAAATGTCAATGGGAAACGATGCTTGTGTGTAGAATGGGGAATTTAGCAGATGGAGGCAAATATCAAAGGCAGCACCTGGGGAAGGCCCGACAACAATTGATAAAAACTCATTACATGACCGGACAAAATGCAATGGAGAGAAGGATAAATGATGATTCAAGTTTGTAGAGACTCATAAATTATAAGTTTGAGAAGGCAGGAGATACTTAAATGTTTACAAGGATACATTTAGCGACCTATCAACCATAACTTCGCACACTCTATCTATTACAATCATTAAAACTAAGCATCAACTACTAATCCATAAAACCTGTAACAGATCCCCATCACTTATACCCCTCTATGGTTAGAGCTATTTCATAATTTTTATTCTAATTCATTAATTTTTTAAGCTTTTATTTATTCTTTAAAGCTACTCATGCTTTAAATCATTTAATTCATATATATAGTAGCTTTAAACCCATTAAATCCGAATAAATGCTACAAAGCTACAAACTAATTAGGTTGGTATCTTCTAGTAGGAGTTGCACTGGCTGTAACGCCCAAAATTTGAGAATCAAGAAAAAATTTGTCAAATTTTAAAAGTGCCCCAAATTTTGCATCCTCAAAATTCAATCAAATTCTTTTTATAAAATTCTATGCATGGAATTGATCAATTCAATATAAAGCAATATATCTTAGCTGTGATCGTATTGGGAGATATAAAATTTAGAAATTATAAGTTTAATTAAATTTATCAAACCTTAACTAAATAATTAATCATGAATGGCTACTGTTTCCTGCCAAATCCTCCCGCACTTACGCATTTAAGAGCATGATTAGATTGAAGGACCGAAAGAAAAGGGACCTCAAAAAAATGGTATGTCCCTACTCACTCTCCTGATTTTTTCTCTTCCCACGAGCTCCCCTGCAATCTAGCACTGTGATAGAGTCACGAACTAAAGCTGGTGTGTGACCCGACGAGTGTCGCACGTGCCATTTCAAGGATCCAGGGAAAATTCAATTAGTATGAACCTCTCTTTAGCAAATATTTATGACGTTCCTTTTCTTCCTTAAGTTTCCATTTTGACTTTGTCGTGAATCAGCGCATTTTTTCATTTCTGTTAGCCGTAGCAGGTGTCAAACTTATGTGGGAAGCGTCGAACTTAGTTTGTGAGCTTCCATAAGGGTTTTAACATAAAATCAGCGAGGGAAAGAAAAGATTGAGGTGTTAGGTAAAAGAGCGAAGTGGAATAGGCAAGTTTGGTGAAGGAACGGTTATGCCGAGAAGCCCATTTGAGGTATGTTTTCACAAATAAGTTATATTTTTGGTTAAATCACGAAATGAGCTATGATTCCATGAATTCCTACTATGTCTACAATTTCCAAGTTATTTTCGTGGCAGCGAGCTCATTCGTCATAGGGTTGCTTCATCTAGTCAGGAGAAACAATATCGTGCTAACTTAAGAAAACTAATTGTCTATAGGTTTTCATGTGATTCCACGTCTGACACTGGTGCATTTAGAATTTCTTACATATTATGGATTGATGTCTGCATTGAATGTAAGAATGCAAGATAATTTTTCTTACGATACATTTGATGTTATTATGTTATGATAAAAATGAATATGTTTATGAAATTAATTTTCCGCAAGCAGTCATTTGATATGATTCATGCATGTGATATATGAAATGTATATAAATATTTGATACAGTTATTATAATTTGAGAAATATCACGAGTAACATTATGGGTAGACTATTACATGAGTGTTTGTAAATACGTTATGCAGAGATATAGTATTCCCGATTCCTGGTGTTCGGGCGGTGACGAAACTCTGGAAATCGTTGTAATCAGACGGTGACAGAACTTAGGGAACAATTGGTATTAGTAAAAACTGCTATGTTGGAGGGCAATTTTTATCAATAGTTAATATGGTTTTTGGAGCACCCATGATATAACGAGAGATGGAGCTAGTTGAGGCATATACATTTACATGTGGCATATATAAACAGGATTATGATTCTTAAAAAGATACTCACGATTACACACGAATGAATGGCATAAATGTTTTAGACAATTTTCATGATTTTTTTACACTACCAACTTTTCTTTTACATGTATTATGTGATTTTATCATGTTATGACTTGTGTGTATACATGTGCAGAAATATGAGCATGCACGTTTTTTCTTTTCCGTATATAAAATCTTATTTTCGCCTTGATTATTTCATTAATCTCATTTTTGTTCATTCTAAGTTGTTTACTTTCAGAAAGGGATAAAAAGCTTTGGGGCGAGTAACCGAGTATGACTTATACAACTTTCGCATCAATTTTTTGGGAGCTTGTACAATTTTTTTAGGTATGTATTTTATTTATCTTGAATTAAGTAGTTTTGTAAAACTTTTATGTTTTGATAATATGAAATTTCACACTTCCAAGTATATGTGAAAATTAATGTAATGAAATATATCAAGTAAATTTACGATGATTTATTAAATTGGTTTATCATCCACTGTTATCTGACTTTGCAAGTCAAGACGAGTGTTGCTAAGAATTTAGTCTGGTCGAATTGTCTGTATTTGTTGCACATCAACCAACTCTTAAAGGGAGTCAATTGAAGTGTGATAAAAGATGGTATTAGAGCAAGGTTATTGGATAAAGAAAATGATGGAAGTGAGTTGGTTTTAGAAGCAAGAAATAAATCAAATACAAATTGATTTTTAAAGAGCCAAAGGTTGATGAATATGTGATGGGTAGCCCATACGTCTTAAAATATTATGCATGCACGATATATTTATTATATGATAAATTACATTTGAATAATAGCAAATTCAGATGATTATGGGACATGTTGCACTACTCTCACTAGCAGCCATTGAGGAGAGACTAATTCATCTTTTCTAACAGGACCTGGATCCCATTGAAAAAATTCTTCCTTACGAAACTCTTAAGACAATTTCCAAAGCTGTAATTCATCCTCCATGTCTGGTTATCTATTGGTGGGTACACTGCTGAACTGAATCTAATATTCAAATAAGTTTATATAACTTTCCAGAAGTGGCTCAAAAGCTCATCATCTTTGATACTTAGACAACTTTCAGTAGAAGCGACTCAAGAAGAAGTCTATATATTTGGCAAGTCTGAACTTCTCTTGTTTGAGGTTATCATGTCTTTGGTTTTGATCCCTCAAACTCAAGACCGTCTTGGAAAATCACCAGTCGGAGTCTCTCTCATGAGTTCAGATGAAACTATGTACGTATTTCCCTCATCAATTGGAAGTTGGTTCCTCTTTTGTGTCCTCACCTTCTTCAATGTTTACTATATCATTGTCGATTTCTTCAATAATGCTCTGCTCAGTGAAATAATCATTCTCTTACTTGTGTAATCTAATTCGATATGCCCAATCTGTGGCATTTAAAATAATTTCTAGCTATGATAGATTCAGGAATCTAAATCGCTCCACTTTGAAATAATTTCTCATAAAACAAGGTCTATTTGGTGTTCCTCTGTGTGTACTTTGACTGTAAAATCTTGACGTTGACCCATGTCTGTAAGAAGTGATGGTCGTTCGGTGATGTGGTCTCTGCACTTTTGAAGTTGAGGTATAGTAAGTTGGTAGGTACTGGCGCTACATTCTTGATTCATCTTAAACCAGGCGGTAATTTGTCTTTTCCCTCATGCTGGCGTAGGTGCTTCAAATTTTCCCACCAAAATAATGTACTCTTTTTTAACTTGTTGACGTCTACTTTCACAATTTTGTCCAATGGGCCTTCTTGGTACTCAAAGAAAAGCTCTACTGTCTGAAGTCACTCGATGAACTCGTTTCGATTCAAGTGACCATCAAAATATAAAAAATTCATCATTATTTTAAAATTCAAGTTTCTCAAATATTTCAGATCAAATCACAGGGAAGAGATTCTTCATCCCCAGAATCCGCATGATTGAAGAGATTCACTGCATGTCTTTGATTTATCAAGTCACTATTGTAGCTATGGGTGACCTGTCTGGATTGTCTCCTCTAAAAGGCTTCTATTCTAGTTGGAGAATTTCCCACACATCGTTCATTGAAGGTTCCTAGACATCCCTTTGTGAATTTCGCATAAACAGCATCATGACATTTCCTCCCGTTCAAGCCTTCAGCAAAATCATTTTGGTGGTACAATTAGGATTTGGGATTAGGTAGCTGGAAGGATGGAGAATAAGGATAATATAGAGTGAGAAAGAAACTTTCGGGTGGTCAATTTGAAAAATCAGCAAAGAAAAGAATTTTATGTGGAGATGGGGTTGGGTATTGGTGGATGTTAGAAATCCTAAGATAAGACTGGGGTTGGGCTAGCTCTGATACCAAATGCTACTGGAGTTAACCCAAGCAAAAATGGAACAATAATATTATTGCTGAAATTAATAAGGGAAGTTACAAACGACCAACTGAAATAGAAAATAAAAGCACTAGGCACATAAATCTGAAATTGCGACATGACAACACTGACTCAAACTAGGGTAGATTTGGGGGGTGTGGGATGATAATTTGAACTTCTAAAGAGGTAGCAAAGGACGTTATATGGGTTGGAAGGTAGGGCGGCGGCAAGGGGGAGGTAACAAACTGTCCAAACAACGGTTGACTGCCCTGGGCGGTGGCAGCAAGGGCAAGGAACTGGACAACGGCAAAATAGCAAGAGATGTGTTATTATGGACTGCGGTAGCAAGGGAGGACAGCGCCAGCCAAGGGGAGGAGTTGCAGCAATGGCACCAAGCTGGAATGAGAAGAACAAATGGTTGGGCAGCTTGAACAGCAGAAAACAACAAAAATGATTGTTTTTAAGCAGCTGCAGCGAGGGAGAATGTCGGCGGCGGTGAGGCGAATGTTGGGGACTGTAGAACAGCAAGAGAATGGTTGTTTAGGGTGGCTGCAGTGAGGACAAGTGGTTGGAATTGGGGAACTGATGGGAAAACAATATTATATAGTTGTTTGGGTGTAGTTGCAGCAAGGGAGTGCAGTCGGAAGCTGTGTGAGGAGGATGCAAAAGGGAGTCAGAGAAGATAATCACCACTAGAAACTGAGATACAGCAGAAGCACCACCTGAAATCCTAAGATATAGCCCTCGAAGAACAGAAGAGATGTTGGCGGCTATCCCAATACGAAACACATGAAAAACTAACTTCCAAACTATTGGAATTTTTAAGAGAGAAAAGAGAGATTTAGATTGTTGGAAATTTTGAAGAGAATGAGAATTTTATTATTAAGCTAACCTGAATAGTTATCAGCTTACAAGACAACAAGTTATGCCTACTTATAAGCATAAGAGACTAAATCTAGAAACTTATAAATTCTTAAATTTCTTTCTAAAAAAACATATCTAAAGTCTTCTTATTTAAATATTCTAGAGTAATCTCATTTAATACAAATATCCTAGAATCATTTTCTTAAGACCAGATAAAATATTATAGACCATTGGTGAAATAGCATCAATCTTATAACTCCTTGTGCAAATTTCGATTTCTCCAATCTTATTGTGCAACAGTTCAAACTTTCCTCTCGGAAGTGCCTTTAACATGTCTACTAGTTGTTCTTCAATCTTTGCAGTGTTTGAGCTTAATTTTTTGATTGGTCTCGCTTCGCTGATGAAATGTTATTTAATACCAATATGTTTAGTTCTACCATGAAATATAGGATTTTTAGTTATTCTTATAGTTGACTTGCTATCACAATAGATTTTTGTAGCTCCTTTTTGTGGCTCGCCCATATCTTCTAGTATGTAGTTTTGGCTTGTAGTTGTGGTAGCTGCAATATCTTTAGCTTCGGCTAATGATTGTGCATTAGTTTCTTGTTTCTTTGATGCCTAAAAAAAATTCTTGAACCTTGCTTGAATGCATATCCTGAGGTGTTCATGTCTTCCACTGATTCGACCGAATCTCTATCAGTATATCCAATTAGTCTTGAGTTAGGAATGGATTCATACCAGATACAATAGTTATTTGTTCCTTACAGATATCTAAGAACTCTCTTAGCTGCTCCTTGATGAACTTTACTTAGACTTTGCATAAATCTTAAGAGTAGACTTGGTGTATACATGAAGTCTGGTTTCGTCGTTGTTAGATAAAAAAAACTTTCAATAAGGCTTTGATAGAATGTGTTATCAGCCTTTAGTTCATTATCATCCTTCATAAGTGTCTTATTGTCTAGTGGTGTAGCTACTATCTTGCAATTGTTCATCTTAAAATTCTTTAAATAAAATTCTATATATTTCTTTTGTGAGATGAAGATCCCCCTTTCATTTTGAATTACCTCTATCCCAAGAAAATAATGCATCAGACCTATGTCGGTCATCTCGAATGTCTATCATGTCTTCTTTAAAATCTTTGATAATTTCTTATTATTTTTTGCATAGATAAGATCATTTACAAATAGGGAGACAGAGAATGTAGTTCACATCTTAAGTCTTGATGTATAATGTTGGCTCACTTTTGCTCCTCCAGAAGCCCTGCTATATGAAGTAGTTGTCAATTAGACTATATCAAGCTCTTGGGGCTTACTTTAATCCATGCAAAGCTTTCTTTAACTTAAGAGCTTTGTCTTCTTAACCGTATACTACAAATCTGGAGGTTGTTCCATATAGATATCTTCTTCCAAGTAGTCATTTTGAAATGCATATTTGACATCTATGTGTATATATTTTATTTATTTTGTGTTGTAAGTGCAACTAATACTCTTATTGTATCATGTCGTGCAGCTGCAGCAAATGTTTCATTATAATTAACACCAAATTGTTATGACTATCCTTTAAAAACCTGTCTTATTTTATTTTTTTTAATTGATATAACAAGATTGAGCTTTGTCTAGTAGACCCACTTGATATTTATCTTGAAGAGTCTACTAGCTCCCATGTCTTAATTTTTTCAATCATATTTATTTCTTTTTATATAGTGTTTCTCCATACTTCTTGCTTTGAGGCTTCTTCAAAGCTTTCTGGCACCATGATTGTCAAGTTAACATGCTCATAGATTTCTGCTAAAAATTATGCTCTTCTAGTTGGTGATTCTAGAGATGAGTCTGCATCTTGATCTGGCTCTTACATAGGTGCTTATGTTGATGATCTTGGTTGATTCATGACTTCTTCAACTTGTTGATGTGTTTTTGGCACCATGTTGGCACTCATTTCAACATTTTTTGTCTCCCAATTGTATGTAGCATTTTCATCAAATTCCACATCTCAACTAACGATAAGCTTCTTCGTTCTTAAGCTATAGACTCGATATCCTTTAGATTGAGTACCATAACCTAAGAAACTTCCCTTTTATCTTTTCAACTAATTTATTCCTTTTTTTCTTGTGGAAAGTGAACTTAGCAAATACAACCAAAAACCCCTTAAAATTTTTGCAAATGGCTTCTTTTCATTCTACGCTTCAATTGGTGTCATGTCTTTTATAGGCTTTAATTGGACATCTATTTAAAAAATAGAGTGCAATATATATAGCTTTTGACCAAAAAAACTTTCTAGAAGATGCATATCCATCAGCATGGTTCTAGTTGTTTCCATTATAGTTATGTTCTTCCATTCAGATACTCCATTTTGCTCTGGTGCATACCCAACTGTGAGTTGACGTTCAATGTCTTCTTATTCAAAAGCATGTTGAAGTTATTTGAGGTATATTCCTCACCTCTATCACTTCTTAATGTCTTCAGATAGTAATCACTTTGTTTTTCAACATAAGCCTTACATTTTTTTAAAATCTCAAATATTTTTTATCGTTCTCGCAAGAAATAGACCCATGTCATTCTTGTGTATTCATCAATGAAAATGATGAAGTATATGTTTTGCTCTAATGATTGAATATGCATTGGTCCACAAATATCAGTGTGAACAATTTCTAATGGCTTCTTAGCACTCCATGCTTTGTCTGATGGAAATGGTCATCGAAGTTGTTTACCGAACAAGCATCTTTCACAGACATTATTGATTTCCTTTATTATAGAGAGATCTTTTATCATGTCTTTTTGGTGAAGAATCTTCAGTCCATGAAACTTGAAATGTCAAGTCACTTATGCCAAAATCCATGACGCATCTATTTGTGTCTTCATTGCCACATTATTTATGTATCCCCACTGAATAGAAAAATGCATGTTCTCTTTCATCTTGATCTTTGCAATTTCAAGATTTTGTCATGCTTGTCATATATTATGCAAGCATCTCCCTCAAGATTCAAACAATATTATTTCTCGATCATTTGACCTATTCTAAGAAGATTTTGATTAATGTTTGCGACTAAGAGTACATCATTGATATATCTCTTCTCATTTCTTGTGTTAATGGTTATGGTGCTTCTTCCTCTTGCCTCCATGAAATCACCATTTCAGATTTTGACTTTTGTCCTGATTTCTTCATCTTTTGTCAAGTGATTACTACAACCAATATCTAGATACCATGTATCTTTCTTCTCTTCTAGTGCAACTTGACAAGCATTGAAGAGATTTTAATCTTCACTTTTCTCTCCTGAGAAATTGGCTTGTTTATTTTGCTGTAATCAACAAATATTTTCCATGTGCCCAAATTTTAGCACTGTGGTTTTCCTTTAAACCAATCTTTATTCCAATGAATTTCTTTTGCAAATGTCACAAGGAAGATATTTGTCACATTTTCCTCGATTATTTTTTATTTTAAAATTTTCTTGTAAATTTCACCCACCTTCTTTTGATTTATGAGACCACAAATTTGTTTTAGATTGAAAGACATTTTTTGTAGCATTCTCATTTCGCCTATTCAACCTTTTTTCGTATGCTTCAAGAGAGTCCACTAATTTTGTTGGTGATAAAGTTTCTAGATCCCTTGATTCTTCAATTGCAAAAATTATTGTATTATATTTTTCTGTACAGGATATAGTATTTTTTCTATTATTTTCTTGTCATAAATAGTTGCTCCATAGGCATTGAGTTGATTAATTATTTCATTTATCTTGGAATAACATTTTTTGCAGTCTCTTTATCTTTCATCTTAATATTATCAAAATCTTGTTTGAAATTTTGTAATTTGATGGAGCATACCTTCTTAGTTCTTGAAACTCCTCCAATAACGTGTCCCACGCTTGCTTTTCAATTGTTGCACCCATGACTCGAGGAAAGATGTCATCTGTCATTGCTTTTTGTAAAATAAATAATATTTATAAGTCTTATTGTTGATTCTCTTCAAGCTCCTTTTGAATTGTTAAAAGAGTTGAAGTATCTTCCAGAGTATTAAATCTTTCCTTAATGATCTTCCGCAAATTTTGAGAGCGAAAACATATCTTCATTTTGATGAACCAAAAATCATAATTTTCTTCATTAAAAATTGGAATCGAGACAGATGAGTGGTTGAAGTCGAGGATTATAGAAATATTGAAATTGTAGAACGCCCAACGAATAATCGAACGAAGCTCTGATACCAATTCAGTTGGAAATTTTGAAGAGAAGGAGAATTGTATTACTAAGCTTTGCTGAGTAGTTTCAGCTTACAAGACAAGTTATGCCTATTTATAGGCATAAGAGACCAAATCTAGAATCTTCTAAATTCTTATAGTTTTTTCTAGAAAAACATATCTAGATTCTTCATATTTAAATATTATTGAGTAATCTCATTTAATATAAATATGCTAGAATCTTCTTCTTAAGACTAAATAGAATATTGGATAAATAGCATCAATCTTATCATAAACTATAATACAACACACACACACACACACACACACACATATATATATATGAAATGTCTAAAAAGGAATGAATGATAATAAAAAAGAAAACATGAAAAAGGAAATTGAGATTGATTCGGCCAGTCTCCCGCAGTCACGGGAGCTGCGAAGCTTGCGTCCCACAACCGAAGCGGAGAGCTCCCACATGAAGGACCACCCCAACAATTTTGTACAATTATTTAATAAATAAAATGATAGCATAATGGTGCAGCAAAATAAATCTCAAATAATTACCTATCCATAACAAGACGAACAATGTACTCCTTGGGCATATTTGGAAGCTGCCGAGCAAATATATTCTTCAATCCTATAAGCCTGCAAAAGATAGAAGCTGATGAGCAAATAGCATAAGATCGAACTAGTATCAAACAAACACTTTAAGCCTTCATAACTACAATGCTTACATATAAGATAATGATGTTTAAAAAGAAAAAAAATAAAAACATACCATATCATATGTTCATCTACCCCATCATTGGCATAGCATAGAAATTTAAGCTTTCCAGCATCTTCCTAGACAAAAAATCAAGATAATCAATTTCATTATAATCCTAACATAAGAAAATAAACATGAAAAGCACTTTGACCTTATATCTTCAATGCCCGGTCAAACAAATCAATCTTAATTGTAGAAACAAAAACAACAATGAACTATTACGGAAAGAAATCCTCAGTTGTTCAAGCCATTCACACCGCCACACCACTCAAAGGTGATGTTGACAGAAAGAGTCAACGGGTTTCGTTTCAGACAGTCCCCCAAAGTGGAACTAAGCTTAACTGCAGTACCAAAGAAAACAATCCAACTGTACATGAAATTTTCATGGAGTACTTGATGGAGACAAAAATGAGCTTTGAGTTCTCTCCTGGTGGCATGTTTAGAATCACGGAATTTATTCTGCGCCAAAACTAAGTCAATAACTTCTTCTCTTTCATTTCCGTTCATAGTTAATGGCTTCAAGGTAGCTAAGAAACATATTTCTCTTACATAGCACTGCGCTAACCAACCTGTACTCGACTTTCAAGCCTTTTGAGGCACCCTCTTGCATTGAGATGATGACTGACAATGAGAGTTAGCATATCTGCCATTGATTCAAGCTAAACTAGTAGTTTACTTTATGTTAATGAAATTAGAAATGAATCACGAAATTAGTTTTGTAATTTAACCTTGGAATTTTGCAACCGAGAGGCGAATTGCCCATTGAGCAAATCAAGGCATATGGTTCAGAAGGCATGTCAAAGAAAATTACTCTTAAGTACTAGATAGAGTGGTAGTTTAAACTTTCATGTAGTTCCATCTTTTGTTGTTAGAAAGAGCAAGATTGAAAAATATTATAAAGTTACAGATTAAGAGATGTATTTTAATTTAATATATTTTCATCGTTATTAATTTAACTTTGCTCTCTTTTTTTTCTAGGTGAAATGCATGCTTCTATAATCCCATACATAACCGGTCAATAATAAAAAAAAATCCAAACATAATATGTAACTCGCTATTAATCAGTAATAACGAGAAATTTCTGCAAAGATGTTATCAAAGCAGACCATAGGTTTCATTCATCTCTCATTTCATGAAGGCCAAATCCTTTGATACCGGAGTTAACCCCAATCACGACCGAATGACAAATTTTATTACTAACTTCAAAACTACAATGATGAATCCTCAACATAAGAACAGCACAAATGCGTAAACAGCAAATAACGACGATGACGCTGCGAGACAAGAAAAAGAAACAGTACAAGGCACAAGAACAGCTCTCTAGAGGAGAGCGGCAGCCCTGAAGGGAAGGACAGAAGTTCCGGTCGTGCTGGAAGGTGGATGACAGCATGGGGCTGCAGCACCGGATGATGGAGTGCCGGTGGCCTGATAGAAGAGCAAGTGGCCGCAGCCTAGAAGAGAGTAGGGGAGGTGACAATGGACTAGACAGCAGCAGAAGTCAGTTCCGGAGACTGGACAGCGGCAGGGACCGGTGTCTAGGGGCCGGCCAGCTGCAGGAAGAGGATCTGAAGGCCCGTGTGGCTGCTGGAAGGCAGCTAGAAGCAAGGACAGCAGCAGGAATAGGGTTGTAAGGCCTGCGCAGCTACTGGAAGACAGCTGGAAGCAAGGACAGCAGTAGCAAAAGGGCCGGAAGGCATGTGCAGTTGCTGGAAGGTGACAGGAAGCAAGGACAGAAGCGGTAAAAAGGCCAGAAAGCCTGTGTGGCAGCTGGAAGGAGGCTGGAAACAAGGACAGCAGCAGGAAGAAGGATAGAAGGCTTATACGGTTGTTGAAAGGCCACCGGTGAGCATCAGAAAGAGAGGTTGAGGGCTGCACAGCAGCTGGGTGGTTGGACGGCAGCAGGAATAGCAGAATAAGGGGAGGTAGTCACCAGCTTGGACGAATTACAACTGAAACACCTTTTTGTTGTCGAATAAAGCCCTCGAAAGGAAGATAAGCTGGAGGTGAAAGTCTGAAAGCAAAGATAAGCAAGAGAAAAAAAAAAACCTCCTCTAACCTAAGCAAACACCATATATATAAAAGGGATTAATAGATTGAATAGGCAAGAAATAGAACAGGAAATGGGATAGAATAAGTAGGAATCAAAAGGAAGGGAAGGGAGGAGGAGGGGGGGGCAAATCCCGCTCCAAGTTGCAGGATAAGTCCCGCGTCAGTAGACGCGAGAGGGGGAGAAGAACAAGCCCGCAACAGTCTCCCGAGGCTGGGGGAGCTTCGAATTTATCTGTCAAAGCTTTTGAATCTTCGTAATACGACGTCAGATCCGCCACATTGAACGTGGCATAAATAGTGCAGTCCCCTAGTAGGTAGATCTTGTAGGCATTATCGTTTAGTTTCTAAAGTATTTTGAAAGATACTTCCACTCTGACTTTGAGCTTTTTGAATGTTCCCACTGAGAATCTTCCTTCTTCAGTCCAATCCACACAAAATCTCTGTGAAACGTCCCTTTTATCTAGACTTAATTGTCTGTCTGATATTTTTGGTTCTCCTTAGCAAACTCCTTTACAGCCTCCTCGTGGATTTTATGAATCTCGTGAACCCGTTCTTCACCATCTGTGTTGATTTTTTATGTTGCCAGAACAGTACCAACTCAAGTGGCATGAGCGGGTTGGGCCCGTACACAATCTTGAACAGAGTGTGTCCTATAGTTTGACTCACGGAATCGTTGTATGCAAACTCAACTTTAGCTAGAATTAGATCCCACTGCTTGATGTTCTTTCCCATGAAACATCTCAGAAGGTTTCCTAGACTCTGGTTTACTACCTCTGTCTGACCATCAGTCTGTGGATGAGCTTCTGAACTAAATTGGAGCTTGGTGCCTAGCTTCCCCCGCATACTCCACTCAGAAATTGGACAATTTTGTCCGTATTGATGGTCCTGGGAATCCCATGCAATCTTACGATCTCTCTAAAATATAAATCGGCAACATGAGACGCATCCAGTGTTCGGTGGCAAAGTACGAAATGTGTCATCTTCGAGAATCAATCGACCACAACCATCACGAAGTCCTTGTCCTCTGCGTGCTTGAAAGATCTACCACGAAGTTCATGCTAACATCCACTCACGGTGCCTCTAGTACTGGTAATAGAGTGTATAACCCAGCATTATGCCAGCTTATCTTTGTCATATGACAAATCATGCACTGTCAGACGTGTTGCTCCACAGTCAAGGTCAAAAGAAATACTCTCAAGAGGGCATGAGTCTTGTTCCAGCCAAAATACCCTATTAATCATCCACTGTGACTCTCCTGAACAATGGTCTCTCTCAGCGAACATCTAGTAATGCAAAACTTACTCTAGTAAAACAAGTAGCCCTCCGCTTGATAGCATTGTCGGTCAGGTTATCCTGACAGTGCACCTAAATTTCTTTGAAGTCCCCATCAGTCTCATGCAACACCTTTACTACCTAGAAACCCATAACTTGAGTTTGCATCTACATGATCAACCAATGATGATGGCTCAATGTGTCTGCTATGCGGTTATGGCTTCCCACCTTGTGCTTAAGCACAAATTGGAATGATCTTAAAAACTTCTGTGTTGGCCCTTCAGTTTGCTCTAGTTGTTGAGAAATTTCAAGGTATGCAATCCATAAACAGCGTAAACTCGCTCATTAGCAGTAATGACTTCAGTGCTCCAAAGCTCTTATAATAGAATAAAATTTCTTGTCGTATATCGAGTACTTCCCTCAGGAATCATTCAGCTTTTCACTGAAAAAGGTGATGATTTGCCCCCTGGCTCAACACCGCTCCTATTCCCATGTCGGATGCATCACACTCCGCCCGTTGAAATATGGCAATGTTAGAATTGGTTCTTGAGTCACCTTCTGCTTCATTGTGTCAAAAGCTGGTTTGAGTGACAGCCATCCAAGTGAACTCTTTCACTTTCAAAAGATTCGTTAGAGGGGCGATGATAGTGTTGAAATTCCTCGTGAATTTGCGGTAGAACGATGTTAGCCCCAAAACTGTCTTAGCTTGATGAACAACTGTGGTGCGGTTCGGTTTATAATGGCCTCAGTCTTTGTAGGATATATATTAATGCCTACACTATTCATAATATAACCCAAAAAGCATACCCAATCTATCATGAAGTGGCACTTCTTTGGATGGGTATAAAGCTTCTCCACGGGCAATGCCTCAAACACCACCCTCAGGTGCTATAAGTGTTCCTCTTCAAATCGGTGGTACACCAGAATGGCATCAAAGTATACCACCATAAATTTATCTATGTGAGCTCGGAATACCTGATTCATCAACCTCATAAAAGTATTAGGTGTGTTTGACAAGTCGAAGGGCATAACAATCCACTCGTATGAATTATCTAGTATTTTGAAAGTGGTCTTCCGCTCATCTTCTAGCCTCATTTAGACCTGGTGATACACACTACGTAAGTAGTCTTGAAAAAGATGTTGGCTCCATTTAACTTGTCCAAGATATCGTCCATGCAAAGTATTAGAAACTGACACTTGATGGTGATCTTGTTGATGGTCCTACTGTCGATACACATCCGCCGCGACCCGTCCTTCTTAGGAATCATCAAGGCAGGAACAACACACGGATTGGTGTTCTCTCTGACTAAGCCCCATGCAATGAGATCTTGCACCTGTCGTTGTACCTCCTCGTGCTATGCAGTCTCAATCTATAGGTCGGTCGATTCAACAACACTGATCCCTGTATATGATTTGTGGCATGTTGAATGTCCCTCAGTGGTGGTAATCCCTCAGGAAGGTTGTTAGTCATCACATCCTGAAAGTCCTGTAGCAATGGCTATAGTAGTGTTGGTATCCCACTCTCCTCATCAGCTCCTTTTAGGAGAACTAATGTCAGTGCCACTGGGACATCTCGAATTGACTCCAGAAAGGTCGCCCGTGGGACTAATGTTTCCTCTGTATAGTCTTGCCTCTTGCATCCTTAAATGGTAATAAAACAATGTGTTTCCATCCTTCTTGAAGGAACAAGTGTCCATGAAGCTATTGTGTTATGTCTTACGACCGAATTGTCAGGGCTTACCCAACAAAATATAACAAGCATCCATCGAAACCACATCGCACCATACTTGCTCATATAGCCTATCCCCAATCAAGAATTCTACTAGACACCGCTGATCCACGTGTATCTCGTTTCCTTTCTTTACTCGGGTTAGGAAATAGAAATGGGGATGTTTATGCGTGGCTAATCCAAATTTGTTTACTATCAGCGTGGACAGCGCATTTTCACAACTTCCACTATCGATGATTAAGTTGCAAAACTTGCCCTTTACCGTGCAATTGGTGTGAAAGATGTGTCTCAACCAGGATTGATCCTGCTCTAGCTCTAATTACAAAACCCTCTGTGCGACTAGCAACTCTCCCTCATCCCCCTGGAGCTGAAGCTCCTCTTCTAGGCTATCCTCTGACTCCTGGTCTACCTCTCGACGGAGCACAAATCTGTGAATGTGACTACTCGACTCGTTGGACAATTCGAGGTTATGTACTCATAGTAGTGACACCTAAAATACTTTCTGGCTGGTACTATATTGGAAGAGTTGCATTTCTTATGTTTCTTCCCACCTGATCCTACCCGTCATTTCCTTGTACTGCCTTGCTAGCTCCTTCAGAAAGATCCTTATCGGCCTATGTAGTTGTAGGTAGTTGTCTAACTGAAGGTCGTTGCCTAAATGAGGATTGTTGTCTGCTTTGTTTTTGCTGTTTTCGACCTTAATGGATAAGGTTTGAACATCTCCAAGCGACCAGTAGGGTTGCAGTTGCACCAAGTTGCTAATAACGGGCTTCAGGTTTCCCAGATATCAGGTGATCGCTTGCTCCTCTGTTCGACCAGCTCACACTTCATTTGCAACTGATTGAATTGTGCCTTGAATTCCTCCATTGAAAGATCTCACCACTACAAATGATGGAGCCTCATAAACATGCCTTGGCGGTAATACGGTAATAAATATTTCCTTTGCAGTTCTTTCCTGTCTTTTCCCATTTAGAAATTTTATCACGGCCTCCTCTTTTCCTTTGCCTCTGCAAGTTATCCCACCATAAGGATGCCTTTTTTTCAACTTGATGGAGGCCAATTTTATCCATTTAACCTCTAAAGCGTCCTTATATTTGAATATTCGCTCCACTGATTGTAGTCAATCGACAAAGTAATCTGGATCCATTGCCTCCCTCAAACTCTGTCGAATGCACTTTGATATTGAAATTCCTATCCCCCATATGCAAGCTCCTTCATCAGGCTTCTTTGATATTGAATTCTGAAGCGGCTCGGTCGATATTCCTCGTCATTTATGTCTTCCCTGTGAAACGGATTCAAATCTTTGTCCTATCCCCCGCCCCCTTCAACTCTCCAAATCGCAATTGATGGTATCTCCCCCTAGGTCCCATCACCCATCTCTGCTAATCTCTATTGCAGACAACGGATCTCCAATTGTATTTCATCCTAGGTGGGGTCTCCTAGGTATCTATGCGAGAGCATGGTTGAAGGTTTAGAAGCTGTGGAATAAGAAAAAAGGGAAAAGAAAAGAAAAGAGGGAAAAAAAAAAGAAAAAAAGAATGAGAGGGAAACAAAGAAAAGTAAAAAATTGGCGGACTCTAAGGATGGGATAGGATAGGACTAGGGTGAGGGTAGCTCTAATACCAAATGATATAGGAGTTAACCCAAATCACGACGGAACGATAAATTTTATACTATTGACTTCAAAACTACAACGACGAATCCTCGACATTAAAAAACACAAACACTTAAACAGCAAATAATGACAAAGAAGTTGCAAAAAAAAAAGAAAAGAAGCAGCACAAGACACAAGAACAACTCTCTAAAGGAGAGCGGTAAGCCAGAAAAGGAGAACGAAAGCTGTGGTCATGCTGGAAGGTGGTCGACAACCTGGGGCTGCAGCGCCGGATGATGAGTAAGGGTGGCCTGCTGATAGGAGGCCGACGGCAAGTGGCAGCAACGTAGGAAAGAGGGAGGATGTAGTGGGCAGGACAATAGCAGGAGTCGGTGACGGGGGCTGGACAGTAGTGGTAACCAATGTCTAGGGGTTGGACAACCGCTGGAAGAGAGACGGACGGCCGGTGTGGTTATTAAAAGGCAGTTGGACGCAAGGACAGCAGCAAGTAGAGGGTCGAAATGTCTGTGCAGCTTCTGGAAGACGGTTGGAAGCAAGGACAGCTGCAGGAAGAGGATCGGAAGGCCTGTGAGCTGTTAGAAGGCGATTGGAAGCAAGAACAGCAGGAAAAAGGGTCAGAAGGCTTGTGCGGCTGCTGGAAGGCGATTGGAAGCAAGGACAGCAAAAGGAAGAGGGGCCAGAAGGCCTGTGCAGTGGTTAGATGGCGGTTGGGTGGCTGGACAGCAGCAGGAATAGGAGAATAAGCGAAGATAATCACCGTATTCAACGAGTTATAGCCGAAGCACCTTCTCGTTGTCGGATACAGCCATCAGAAGGGAGGCACGCCATATATGAAAGTCTAAAACAACAGATAAGCAAAAAAAACCTTCTCTAACTTACGCAAGCAACATATATATAAGGGAGATTAGTAAATCAAATAAACAAGAAGTGGAATGGGCAAGAAATAGAAAAGGAAAGGGGATATAATAGGTAGGAATCAAAAGGGAAAGGAGGATCGGTTTAAGCAAGCACAGCAAATCCCGCTCCAAGTCGCAGGATAAGTCCCGTATCAGTAGACTCCGGAGGGGGGCGCCAGAGAAACCCCGCATCAATCCCGCTCCAAGGCCCAGAATAAGTCTCGCATCAGCAGACGTGGGAGGGGGTGCGGAAGAAGGCCCGTGCAACCTTGCTCACTCACCATCAAGATCCCACATAAGCTCGAACCTAGCTTGACTACACTCACTTAATATCATGTTTTCTCATGTAGCCCAACACATCCTCTAACCCAACTACCTATTCCTCTAGCAACCCCTCCCCCAACTCGCACAACTCGTAACTCATCCCCCACACTCGCGTGAGCCTAACCAAAGACATCCCTTCACTTCCTCTCACCATTGTAGCTTTCACTTGTAGCACCCTTGCAACAGCTCACATTGATGCCTCCCACAATTGCACCTGCTCAATGTGTCCTACCAACGCTTGTCGCCCTCAACTTAGGGTCTAATCATCCTTATCTCATCCACTGTGTATGATTTGAGTTAACTCTTAGACTTCATGTTCCACTCTCTTCACAATGCTATTTCTTATCTATCTCTCAATTATTTGAAATTCTCCATCATAATTAATATTACTATCAAATTTAATGATGGCTATCTCTTGGACCCGGTGCTTTTAGTTTCCTGATTGGCTCTCATGACAAACTTCAACATCTTCGCATTGACAAAATCAAATTTGCTAAATTGAAAATATATATGTTATCCTCCCTTATTTACTAAATAGCGTTGAGCCATTTATTGCCTTAACTGTCATGTTTTAAGACTCCAAGAATAAGTTTTCTTCTTTCAAATATTCCCAAGAAAATGATCTCTCGTGTATAAAACGTATACTCATAATTTTTTTTCTTTTCAACAAAATAATTTTCAAATATAAGGATTATACAATATGTTACAAAGAAAAGCAGATGCTTTTCTACAAGACAAACATTTTACTATCAATTCAAGAAACTAATAAAAATAAAATAAATCTCAGCTCTTTCTATATCCTTCCATTCAACCTCAGATGATGGCCAATTCTATCATCCCTAGCATAATAATTGTTCTTTCCACAATTCTATGATAACTGAAGTTTTGACTCCCTATACATCAATTTATCACCAATTTGGCTTTACCATGGGGCATCGAGGTGGTCATGGAGGCCATGATTGCAGTGGCTAAACTAACAAAGAACATCATTGTACAGGAAATATCATTTGCAGTTGGTCTCATTTAAGCCACAATACTCCTCCCTAAAAATGTTGTTGGGGGGCCAAGTTCGGATATCCCTCCAATGCACAACAAGCCTTCGGTTGATCTATGACTACTGCTAGCTCTTCCTATCCTACATTTCTTCTAGACCGGTCACTGTACATCAAGAGGACTATGACTTTATTCAAAACACTAAAAAATATATGCATGCTTACCATGCCATTGTATATTTAGATGCTACAATTGTCTGCTTATTCTAGACAGGTAATCTATGCTTGTTCTCCTCCCTTGACATGTCCTCTCTGCAATCTAGCATTGTTAGTAATGGTTGTTCCTCACATGTTCCTAGAAAAGCTTTGTATCTTCTAGATGAATTTCATGTTCACAAGTTTCTTACAAATTGATTGTCCATTTATTGTTGTACTATAACTCACTTTGCTCTATAATATTCTATCCATCTCAATGAGTGTTTCAAAATCTCATTACAAGAAAAATGATTGATGGAATTGCTAAGTATGATGAAAGCAACCAAGACAACCCCCCCTCCTTCTATCTTCACTTCCAACATCATTTTATCAATGACTTAGTCATTTATGTCATCCTCCACCACAACAACTCTGAGAGTTTATTATTGCTTCATCTTCACTCTCTAAGTTTAAACTAATGTTTGTGAGCTTAGTAAATATCATCAGGTCATCAGGTGTCTTTTCCATCTTCCATATTGAATCTTAGCATCACCTCTTCTCAGTTGATCCATTAAAATAATGGGCTAAGACTTATCCTTAACATACTTATGATTTAAATAGTTGGTGACTTTACCAATGTCATCCTCATCACACATGGATATATTTGCTTAAGTATGGGCCTAAATTTTTTTATATAATTCACACATATTGAAAAATCAAAGTCCATTTTATCTGATATGATTAAAATTCTTTGTATTGATAATAATTTGAAGTTTAATCTTCATAATCTTTCTACCGATAATGCTTTGGAATCAAGACTTAGTTCATTATGTGATGATAATAGTGCTATTCACCAAATTTCATAACAGACTCAAAAGAATCAAGTTGTTGAAGGAAATCACCATCAATTGCTAGAAGTAACCCGAAACTTAGCATTCCAAACAAATGTTTCTTATCAATTCAAGGGTTGAATATTATAGAGCAAAGTCCGAAACTTAGCGCAATTTTAACTACATGCTATCTAGTTAATTGAATCCCATATAATGTCCTTCGGAATGTCACCCATTCTCCACCCTATAACCAGAGAGTCTCCTTCTCCTTTTACACCAATAGTTTTAGTTGTCATTACTTGGTCTATTTCTTCCAAATTGATGAAAAACTCTCTCTCCTATCTCCTCTAGCCACTCAGAACATTTTTATTGAATATTCTTATTCCTTAAAAGGTTGTCATTTAGTCAATAATTGAAATCACTATTTTGAATTGCCTCCATTTGAAAAAGTGTTTCCATGGCAATAAGTATGAAAAGAGAACCAATCTTTATCAACAAAAATTAAATTTGTTGAACAGTCGATTGAATTCCAATAACAACATGAATCATTAGAGAAAACTGGCCCCTAAAAGGCCCAACTACCAAAGATGTTGAGTTATTCGAAAGCTTGTTTTGAGCAATAAGGAAAGTAACTATTGCTGCAACTTCTCTCTCAACTTGTACAGCCAAGTATCCATAAATAATGCACCAAGATTAATAGCTATTGATGTAACAATGATTGTAACATCCGATTGAAAATTATGGACTGAAAATAATAGTGGTTGGAGCTTTGCCATGGATGTCACTTTGCACCAGCTTGCATTGCTCCATTATCCAGTAATAATGCATAAATATCAATAGTTGGCAATGTAATTATGATCATACCATTACAATAAAAATTGTTTCATGACACTATTACCTTAAAACAATCTTAAGAATCCAACAACTTTCATGGATAGCCTGGGGTCCACAAATGATGAATAAAAATCAATAATCATGGTAGTGCGTCAGAAATTATAACATTGCATCGAGAAGCGCATCAATGTGTTTGAGCTTCCAAATTATCCCAGAGTCGCACCAAAGGATATCATTGATTATTACGTAACACAAGATGATAATAATACAAAAATAGCAAATCATCTAAAGTTTCCAAGCGCTCAGTAAACAAAAAGCTCCCATGGCCCCAATTCACACATATAGTATTAAACTTATTAATTAAGTTGAATATCCTAAAAAAATGATACGGGAATTAACCCAAATGACGACAAAAATATAATTTTTATTATTAAAATCAAATAGATGTTACAACCAAAACACTCAGAACTAAGAAATAACGAAAACATAACGCAAACCCAAACTATGGCATAGGTCAGGGGTGGTGAATTAGCGGTTTAAGGGAGGGGAAGTAGTCAGTGTGAAGGATTGGAGGTCTGGTTGGCGGGATGAGAGAGGATGGAGCAAAAGAGGTGGTTGGTGGTTGCAGCTGGTAGACACGGGAGATGGAACAATGACTGCAGCAAGATGCTGTGGTGGGAGGCAGGGGAGATGGGAGGCAAACTGCAACAGGAAGGCTGCGGTTGGAGACAGAGGAGATGCGAGGTGGGTTGCAACAAAAAGGCAGCAGTTGTCTGACAGATGGCTGCAGAAAATCAGCAGAATAGATTGATCGGTGACTACAGTTGGGAGGAGACGGGCAGCAATGGAGGAAAGCAAGCAGAAAAAAGGGAATGTCGACAATAGACAACCCCTGCACACACAAAAAAAAAACCCAAAAAAAAATCTAATATAACTGAGAGAGTCAATCAAACATGGAGCATTACGTCCATAAGAAGTCTCGACTCCAAATATTCTATAAAAATTATAATCCAGCATCTAAGAAAAATTGGTTAAATATAAATCTACCTATCCAAGTAAAGCTACTATACTTTCATCCTTAGAAAGAAAGCTTGAGTGGAGATATTGCCTAAGCAATCAAAGTAGCGAAATAAATAGAAAAAAAAATTTAAGACTTAATCATGTTATGTTAATATTGAGGATAATTAGAGATTATTTAAATGTTGCAACACTGCATGAGACAAAAACACCAAGTTTTCAAAATGTATCAAATGAAAATTTTATGAAAGCCTTTTACGAGAGCAAATTAAACATGCTTTTTAAAAATAAAATATTCATATAAGTACTACAAATCAATCCATAAAAAATGACATTCATTTAATTTTAAAGAACAAAAAGTAAGGCCAAATTTTATGTTCATATGAGATGTACTAATGTTTACAAGAAATATGTAGTAGATATTAAGTGATGATAAAAAAAATATAATATCTAAACTGGTTTTACAAGTATTATGCAATGATTAGACACCCTAATTAAACAAATTTTGATATCAAAACAAATCAAATTCAATATCACTTAAATTTTCTTTTACCACAAGGGTGAATATTACTTTATATGTGCTAAATTAAACCCAATTATATAAAAAATCAAGTAAAATATAATCATATCTAGATCCGATTCAATAATATTTAATTAAATCAAACAAAATTGAATCTAATTATTTAATTTAATCATGATAAATTTGTGATAGTTGATAACGATGGAGGTGATCATAATCATATATATCATGATAAATGGAAATGATGATCTTACATAATACCTTCGGTACATGAAAACCCTTCCCTAACGAGTTATCGAGGTGCAAACTACTAGAAGTATTATATCCATAAAGGAGACCATAGAATAGGATCTTGTGCATTCATAAAATGTTAGAAAGCATGAGGATGATATGGGCTATAGGAAATGATGAATGTCGACACCGTGAGCAATAAATAATTCAAAAACCAGTGGAAGATCAAGCAGCACTAGTTGTAGCAGAACAATGACAACAAGCAAGGCCAAAACTGATGGCCATAAACCTAAATTGATTAGTAGTAAATATAATATAATAATAGGATCGGATGAAACCTCATAAAAGTACAAAAGGTTTAGAAGATCTTGGCCAGGGAAAAA
The DNA here is from genome assembly GCA_002079205.1 of Phalaenopsis hybrid cultivar. Classification (NCBI taxonomy): domain Eukaryota; kingdom Viridiplantae; phylum Streptophyta; class Magnoliopsida; order Asparagales; family Orchidaceae; genus Phalaenopsis; species Phalaenopsis hybrid cultivar. The sequence continues at coordinate 191,483 of JXCR01098259.1, read as the reverse complement.
AAATTAACCAATACATTAGCATCAAAAACCATATTTAACAAATATTAAATAACTTATAAGCTTAATATTGTGGCAATAGAAGGTAAGTGTAAGATGGTTATGGCATATTGCAAAGATGGGAAGGCAATGGGAATTTGTATAAAACATAGGTTGGAAAATCTTGCCCAAGTACGTGTTGCACATTTGTATGAACAAAATCAAAGTTCAACTTACTATTATGAGAATCAACAAAACAATAGCAGTTGTATTAAACATCTTACTTTCGCAAAAAATAATTATTAATGTGCTCGAAAATTTTTTATGCAAATGTTCGTACCAACAATATGTAAATGTTGAAACATGGCACAAGTATAACACAAAATCAACATTTTGAGTAAAATAAATTTTATTATCTAATTAGAAGTATTAGAATATAAGCTACATGGACTAAATTTAGAATAATGAATTTATAAATAAGGCTAGAGTTGATGCTCTGATTCAATGTTTCTCTCAAATGCTAATTTGGGTTATCGCCAACAACTAGCCCTCTAAACCCAAGTCTTCCTCATCAATAGTAGGAACAATATGCTTCACACCTTAAACGAGTTTAAGTGATTTAGGCCTTGTTGGTGTTGGACTCATGCTCGGGTTGTAAACGAGTCGAGCTCAAGAAACGAGTCGAGCTCAAGCTGGACTCATGCTCGGCTCGTTTGAAATTGGCTCTTATTCAAAATTGCTCGTGAATAGTGTGTGTGTGTTCGGCTCGATATACATATTCTTGTTCATGTTCGAGTCGGCTTCATCTTGAAATTTGCCCCTTTAATTAATTAAAAAATAGATGAAGGGCGTTGAATTCGAATCTTAACCACTTTATGGAATAGAAGACGCAGAACCACATTACGGCATAAATTGTTTTGATTTNATATATATATATATATATATATATATATATATATATATATATATATATAATATTATTATATAAATAATATATATAATTTTTTTAATCAAACATGATCGAACAAATGGTTGTTCTTGTTCGGCTCGTTTATAATTCGAGCTTTAGACTTTTGTCCGTGTTCAGCTCGTTAACTTAACGAACAATCCAAACATAAGCCAAAAAACGAGATGTTCGCAAACAACGAGCTTTTCTGACTGCTCGAGTATAATGTGAGAAATCAATCATGATATTCAGAAATTGGTTTATTTCAATAAATAATTCTCTTTGCAGTAAGCTAACAATCACTTATTTTAAGTTCACAATCAAGTAGAGAACAAGTGTTTGCAGCAAAATGATTTATGGTGGTGTAGCATGAAAAAAAAAANAAGAAGACAAAAAAAAAAAAAAAAAAAAAAAAAAAAAAAAAAAAAAAAAAAAAAAAAAACCCATAGAAAATTATGGGAAGACATTGATATGATGAAACTCTCGTTAGATAAGGAAAATGAAGTGCATAAATAACAGCCATGCAAATAATAATAGGAGACTTCAAACTTAGAAAACTAAGACATGGTCAAACTAGAAAGCTAAGACATGGTACAACTGCATTTGGATTGGTAATCATGAATTTCCAACAAACATACGAAATCATACTCCACTAGTACCACTGAAATCAAATAATCAAACCCTAATCAAACACATAAGATCACACAGAAACCCTTGCTTCCAGCCACACAGTGATAATTAATGAACTCTAGCCAATATAATTCAGATGCAATAAACGAGAGAAGCACCCTCCTGATTCGGAAAAGCAGAAAGCATAATTATAAAAAAACTAGCAAGCAAATAAATTTGCACCTCTCTCTTGAGCCCCTCCTCTCTGGCACTGTAAGCACCGCTTGTCTGTATATTCTCCGTGAAGATCCCATTCACGGAATCATCCTTCACAACAATTCCCGGTATCAAACTGGCGTTGCCAGCGTTCTGCTGGGCTGACAATCCCGTTGCCCCGCGCTCTTCCTTAACCCCACTCTCCAACCCCGCACCAACAGAGGCAGAGTCAACCTTCACCTGTAAGCCATCAGGCTTCGGCGGCTTGGAGCTACTCCGGGAGTTCCCAACACCGCCGGCGCTGTTGTGAGCATCTAGACGAGCGGCGGTAAACACCCTCATGGAGTCGTTGTCCTCCTCATCTTCCTCCTCGTCTTCGTCATCATCTTCGTCCTCCTCGTCGGTTTCATCCTCCTCCTCTTCCCTCGCGCTGATGCTATCCAGGTCGTCATTGGACGTGAGGGCACCGGTGTCGGAGAGGGAGAAAGGAGCCGCTGCTGCCGTCGTCGCCTGAAACTTTCGCTTGTGATGAACGGAACTGGACGCGGAGGCCGAAGCAGAGTGCGACGGAGATGGAGATTGAGAAGTTCGAGAGCGTACGGTGGCGCCGGAGTGGCCCTCCATGTCTACCGATGGGCACACAGCAAATCGATTCTAAAAAAAATTGTTCGACCCAAGATTCTAAGTAATTTAGAAAACTAGGTCACATTAATTTTTGATCTAAAATTTGGTAAAGTTTACATAACTGGCACACAATTCTTTTGTACTTATATGAATCACAAATTATCTTGAAAACATGCCTTAGAACATGATAGAGAGAGAGTAGTAGAGAAGAGCAATATTTATTCATGGCATTTATCTCCTATTTATAAGAATGGGTCCAGATTCTATAAAATTACATATATGTCCCTTATTTATAGGAATGTGACCAGATTCGATCATTATCATTATGACTTACGTACTTTTTTGTTGAATGATGAGAATCTCATGGTCGATTGAACTCTTCAACCATTTTTTTTTTCTTTTAGGATCGGTCGTGATGGCTACATCCAATTTGTAGCAGTTCCTATAATGCAACTTTTGGGCCTTGAGAATAAGGCCAAGGATTGGAAGACAGATATTGGTGGCTTCATGTGCGAGCAATTGGGGAATCTGTACTTTCTGACAGAATGCGAGGTAAAGAAGGTGAAAACCTTACCTGGGAATGTTCAAGATCATGATGCGTTGATTGAGAGTCAACGCCTTTATTTATTTCAATATCTCGCATTTGAAGTGATTAAGCGTATGATTTGTATAAATGGTGTTGATACCATGACTGAGAATTTGTTGAGGTCGACAGACAATAGGGGGGTTGCTCAAGAGAAGGCTACCGGTGCGAGGGCAGCCTCAAAGCAGCCCCTGGGGAGAAGCGGTCCTTCTTCACTTGGCAGAGGTAGAGATCAGCCAAACTTGGTTAGGTTAGTCGAGGGGGATGTTGAAGGTTGGTACCTATTTTCTTACTTGTTTGTATTTAAACATCATATGTAACTCTTGTGTAATTTGCTAGATTCTTCGGAGGGAAGTGTGGTAGAATCTCAGCGATCACCTAGCGATTCTAGTGGTTTGTTAGCTCATCTATGGGTTGGAGGAGTCTTGGTAGCAACTGGGGAGACCTCGTTTATAGCATTGCAAAAGCGAGGTGAGGCATGTTGTGCCACCCACCCTATCTCTGTTGGAATCGATTATGAGGAGGAGCAAGGGGCAGCGGAGTGGATGGGGAGTGTTGTTCCCCAGAGGAAAGAAGAAGCTCTTGCCTCTGATACAGGCTTGCCCTCTCCTTCTATGAAAAGGGGGTGGTTCTGCCTGAGATCGAGGATCCGAAGTTTGGACAACTGGACACCACGCTCTCATTGACAGGGAGATTGAGTGGTTCCTAAACACTCATTTGAATGGATATTACCCTCGATTTTGATAGCTATGTTTTGGTATGCTGCCTTCAAGAAGACTTTAAGGTCGATGAATAGAACAAACATGTTTCAAGCAGTTGATCGATATCATGCACTTACCAGGGGGGTTTTGCATTTCTAGGGCCTTCTCTTCGATATATTCGAGGAAGAGGTTGGGAGATTCGTTTTGCAAATTCGAAAGATGAACAACAAGTTGCCATGATGGAAAAGAGGTTGAAACTTTCTGTCGATAAGAGACAGCTCGATGCTCAACAACAAGAGATTCAGGTGTCGACTCTGCTAAAGGAGAGCAAGGAACTGAAAGAAAATATGTCTTCGATAATTACTCAAGAGGCATACGTCTTTCACTTGGGACTATAGTCGCTGCCTCCCTTGTGATCACAAGGTTTGTCAAGCATAGGCTAGTTGATCCCAAGTGGCAAAAGATGGAAGAGTTTGGCATGCTTCTTTTTGACTCGAAGGGTGGAGACGAATCAGTACACGAGCAGTCTGATGGTGCCAAGGGTGCAGAAGAAACTAGGGGGAAGACTCCGGGAGTCTTCAAATGTGTAGGATTGAATTGGTCCTTTTTGTTCTTTTTTTTTGTTTATTTTTACTATAAAGAAGTTTGCTACTTATAAGCGGAGTCTTTTTGTTTCATTTTCTCTCTCTCTTATTTTAATTTTTTGAATATATAAATGATTTTTTATTTGCTATGAGTTAATGATGAGCGTGTGGATATGATTTTTATGCACCCCTCATGGATCCTGTCACTGTCGGGTGTTATCTTTATAATGAGGGCTCAAGATGATCGCTTACGCACCCCTCGCAGGGTCGTCGCTGATGAGTGTTGAAACGTTCCATAGGCCGTCATTGATCGTTGTACACCCCCCCCCCCCCCCC
>JXCR01098259.1:143933-186709 GCA_002079205.1 Phalaenopsis hybrid cultivar | reverse complement strand
GCTACTGGCAATCGTTAGAAACCCCTGGTGGAGCTTGACGTTGTCGGGTACTAACTTTATAATTTGGGTGCAAGATGATTGTTTGTACACCCCTCGCAGAACTTTTCACTGTCAGGGTCCAATACGTCCCATAAGCCACTAGTGATATTTATGTCGAATGATTAGCTTTAACCTCTCGTAGTGCTAGTTTTCTACAAAGGACTATTTTAGTTCCTTGGGCGTAACTATGTCGATTCCCCGAGCGTAAAGTATGCAATAAAAAAATATCATCATAATGGTAATGAATATGCAAAACTTTATATTTTAAGATGTAATGTATCATAAAAATCCCTTCATTATATTGTGGGCTTTCTGAAAGAAAAGGAAGAGTTGTACAAAATAATGACATTGCCTCATCGAAGAATAAAGACAATTAAAAAAAAACCTCTTTAGGTCGTCGCTCCAAGTTTGAGGGACATCATTTCTTGCAAATGTCTTTAGCTTGTATGTTTCGGGCCTAGCTCTCTTGTGAATGATGTAAGGTTCCAGTTTTCAACCAGCTTCCTGATAGCCTACCCCTTGGCAGCGGAGTCGGCTTTTTCAGTACAAAATCTCTGGGGGTAAACTTTTCCTCGCAAACATTTTTGTTAAAATATTTATATGTCTTTTACTTTATTTCTTCTTGCTAAAGTGGTGTGTTGGCGTAATTCTCCTCGGCGAGGTCTAGGGAGAGCTTGACTCCTTTGTCATTTTCCTCATTTCTTTATTTTAGGTCCTCCTCACTAAAAGCTGAGGCGGAGGGTGCCTTCTAGTTGTGATTGTTTTACTGACCGGTAGCAACCGCATAGGTTCTAAGATTAGAATAAAGTCATAACTATCATTTGTTACACAACATGCCTACCTCTAATTATTCTACACAATGCGAAGGAAATTTTTCACAAGTGAAAACCTTATGGACATAGCCTTTGTGATTTAGGGAACAAGGAACAAAGAAAACTTCTAGTTCTCTAAATCCAACTGGCTTCAACCCATTCATCAAGGGTGAAGCCGCCAAACAATCACGAGATTGCTAGTATCCCGACCATTAGGTCAATGAGCTAAGGTTTTAATGGGAATCTCAAGGATTCGTAGCGGAAATCAACAAAAATGGCTCTCCAACCTAGAGGTTTCCTCTAACACAAAACATGAGCTTAAATCTCTAACAACTAGATCTAAGAAGGCTTGGTAGAATGAAACTGCAAAGTTCTCACCTATGTGACGGTTTAAGGGTGCATTCTCTGGGCTTGATTTGAGCTCCACCCTTGTGATGATGAAGATGGCTCCACCTTTTCTCCAAAGAATGAAGAAGCTTTCCTTTTCAAAATGAGAGATGAAGACCTCCTTCAAGAAGCTCCTTCAAAAGCTTTCACAGACTCTCCTCAAGAAATTGATGGAGCGAAAATTGAGTGGAAGAAGATTGTGAATAAGAGGTTGAGGATGAAGAAGAGAAGGAGATGAATTTTCTCTTCTTTCTCCCAAAATCTATCCACACTCGAGACAATCTTCGCCAAGTTGAAAAAATTCGGACACCTCAGCATATGGATGGATTTTCCATATTTATTTTGTTTAAGGAAGCCCCATTTCTCATTTTTAGGCAAGGGTTTATCAAAGGAACCCATGCTCCTCTCCCCTCATGACATTTTTGGCATATTATCCATGTAAGACTTCATTAGTCTCTTGTTTTTACATGCACATGGCTTTAATTTAAGGTATCATTGGACCCTCCATGTTTAATCTTGCTCCCATGTGGCTTAAAAATTGAAAAAAATTGATCCTGGCAGTTCTTGGACAGTTTAGGTGCTAGAACAGAGTGTCGAGGTGCTAAAGAGCTAGTACTGGGTATTGAAGCACCGCTCTAGCACCTGGGCACTTAGGCTTGGCGCCTAGGCACCTAAATCAGGCCCCTAGGGGTCTGTCTGGCCCGGTAGACCCTGCATTGCATAGAAAAGTCTGCGGAAGGGTTTTTTAGGAATCTTTGAGGTTGGGGAAGACATGTATAATTAAAATAAAGTCTCTTAAATATAAAATGAATGTCCAACATTCTCCATACCAAAATTAACAATGACTAATAACAATCCTTTTCGGGCATGACAAAATGAAGGCAAACCTTAATTTTGTGCCTGATAGCCATGCAAAGGTTTTATGGATGACTCTGACCATGGGATGCTCCAAATAAATGGAACATGATCATAAAGACTCTGAATAAACATCTGGTATATAGATAGACCAAAGATCATCGACAGAGTTCAGGTACAGCTGGAGTGGTCTAAGTCCTTGCTTTATGCAAGGTCATCTATTGAAATGTATTTACGGACACTAATATATGAGAAACCATGTGTTACTAAAAAGTGACCCTCTATCTTAAAGATGAACATTTTAGAGGTTTCATATTAGATATTTTAGTGTCGATGGGCATCCCAGACCACCGTGCGAGCGCATCAGTCAAAACCCTAATTCGCTTGAAATGTGCATGCGAGACTTCTGTGACTTCCTTTGACCATGGGAGGCTCCGAATGGATGGAGCATGGTCTTTAAACACTAAAATTGACATGAGATCAAAATTATTATCACATAATGATAAGTTATTCTGGTTAAGGTTGAATCGGTACCAACCCTACTTTTGTGTTCAAAACACGTACTTGGAGGTCCTAATGGATATCTTGAACAACGAGAGACTGTGTGTGAGCAAAATATAGTCTTGTAGCATAAAAGTGGACATCGCACACATGGTCCATCAATATTTTATGCCAAAAACAACTCAGTACATGCCTTACATCGTGCATGAATTACAACTGGCTTCTTCTACTACAGGCTGCAATCATCGAGCGGATGAGCTTAAACTAACAGCCTAGAAAAATTCAATCATCTTTAGTGTCATAAAAGATCTCCACCCGTACCTCTAAAGCTGAGCCCAAGGGGCAACTCGATGTTATAATATCATACCAATGAAAGTCGAGCCCAAGAGGTAAGATTTGATGAGAAGATATCATATCCCTAGGAGACGAGCCCGTGAGGCAAGTCTCGATGGGATGATACTATACTTCTAGAAGTCGAGCTTGAGAGGAATGAATCTCAAGAATTTAATCTCAAGAGGCAAGACTCAATGGGAGAATATCATACCCTGAGAAGTAAAGTCCATGAGACAATACTCAATGTGAAGCTACGATATCCAAAAAAAAACAAGACCATGAGGCAAGTCTCAATGGGCCCCTAGAAGATTCCCGTGAAGCAAGTCTCAATGGAAAGCTAGTAGTGGACAAGGACCTCACTAGAAAAACTCCATGAGCACAAGTGGTTGACAAGGTTTTCACTCAAAGACTTCAAAATGATACAAGCCTCAAAAGACATAGGTACATCAAAGACTCCATATGACTACAAGCCTTATAAGACACAACAACATCACATTAGAAGTAATATGTACAACAAAGACCTCTGAATACTACAAGTATTAGAAGACATATGTACATTAAAGACCTTAGAAGACTAGAAGACTCAAAAGCCACATGTACATCAAACACCTTAGAATGCTACAAGCCTTAGAAGGCACAACTATATTAAAGACCATAGAAGGCTACAAGCCTCATAAGACACATGTACATCAAAAACCTAAGAAGACACGAGCCTCAAAGCATACATATTTAAGAAAGGTACAAATCTCAGAAGTCATGAGTCTCAAAAAGGTGCATGATTATTTTTTTTACAAGGTGTGCATGCTAACTTTGTTATAGATTTTGTCAGAGAGTCTCAAAAGACATAAGTCTCAGAAGAACTAAATTTCACTATATGCATGCCCATGAGATGGAAAAAATAATATTCTAAAGGCATAAATAGCTCTCTAGAAGTGGGGTGAAAGCATCTAGAAGAGAGTCAATCAGAACTCAAAAGGTAAGACAAAAATAATCTTAGAAGCAACGTCGAAATTTTTATTATATCAAACAAAAGAAAGACACACAAAAAAAAATATAACCATGTGAAAATGCCATATCAGTCAATTGAAATGCTATAAAGACCAACACACACTACACAGATGCAACAATCTAGCACGTTTCCGAATAGTTCGACATCGCCTCCTCAAGATTCTAATACATCTGTTGATTTTAAAGAGATAATCTCCTAAAAAAACCACCTTGGCTGCATAGGAAAGGGGATCTATAATAGCTTATTAGGCAGGTACAAATGTGACTTTCTTCTTCTTAGAGATCTTGTTGATTGTCCACCACACATGTCGAAGACAACAGTCTTCTTCCTTCGGAAAGCGTGGCCACAAAAAAAAGAAGATGCCAGATTTCATGCAGATTTAGAGACAACCTTCTTCTTCACACCAGCGCGAAAGAAGATCCCAGTTGTCCTGCTAATCAAGGTTTTGGACAACTTTCTTTTTAACAACAACACTAAAAAAACCACGGAAGAAGATCCCATATATCCTACTGAGTAGAATCAATAACTCTCTTCTTCACAACAATGCAAAATAATATCATGCAAGAAGATTCTAGATGTCCTGTTGGGTGGTGTTGGAAACAAATTTCTCATTCACAATGACGCAAAAGAAGATCCTAGATCTCATGTTGGGCAGAACCGAGGGGGCACCATTCTTTTTCTAAAAAATCTCATTGATCACCTGCTCGACAGATCAGGGAGGCTCATCTCTTTTTCTAGGAAATCCCGTTGATCTTCTACCCAACACGCTGAGGAGACATATTTCTTATTCTGGGATATCTCGTTGAACGCCCGCTAGCAAGCTGAAGGGACTCTACATACCTCACTTCTCTTCTTGCCTATTTATAGGCTCAAAACAACTCTTAAAAGAATTTTTCATCATAAATAAAAAAAAACAGTTTTCCACCATAAGTAAATAAAAAACAACTTTTAGTCATAAATAAAAAAAAGGTTTTTCCCCTTTAATAAAAGAAAAAACTTTTCATCGTGAATAAAAAAAGGGGTTTCCACCATAAGTGAAAAAATGGTTTTTAATCGTAAGTAAGAAAATAGATTTCCATAAAAAATTTTAAGAAAAAAATGGTTTTTCGTCATAATAAAAATATATATTATTATAAATACGTTAATATGATATTCTTGGTGAAAAATTAAATCTAATACACAAATTCATATATAAACTATTGGATTTGTGTGAATAGATGCTTGTAAATATAGCATCAATTGCAGGTATACATAGTATAAACAGATATGTTTTAATTTATATGTTTGTTTTTAATAATTATGTATGGATTTACTGTTTTGATTTATACATTTATATCCATAAAGTATAAACAAATGTGTTTTAATTTATGCATTTTTATATAAACATGCATATCGTGAAAAATAAAGTGCTCTAGATTTCAACATATCTTCACATTATGAAATTATTCTCGCCCTAAAATAGGGGGCCACTGAAATATCATCAATGAATTTCTAAAATTTAACATGAATCTCGAGGCTTGCATGGATATTGAGGCAATTTTGTTAGCAAGAAATCTTCAGACTTGGAAAAGAAGTAAGATATCTTCAAATATTAAACCATACTAGATAGGGAGATCTATCCCAACTTGTAGCTCAATAAAGTAATAACATTAAATTTAGATTAATTTATACTTTGATATTTAAGACGTGGAATGGAGAACTAATTATGATCTTTTTTTATATGTAAGGATTTATAAAGTTGACACCACTACTTGAAGATTTTAATCCCCGGTAATTGCACAAAAAACTTGATCCCAAACTTGATCTCAAGCAAAGTAAGATTTCAATTATATTTGTAGGGATTCTACGCAAGTATCTGCATCGTTATCATGTAATATAGACCTTTCTGATTAAACCCCGAATATCGATCCTACGGAGATCGAGGTTAATCACGACAGCTTTCAAGAGAAGTTCTAGTCTAGAATAACGTGCCTTAGCTTGGAAGGTTGATAAATGTTTGATTTTGATTATATCCTACAATTATCCCTATAATACTACTTATAATCTTAAACTAAAATATTTAGTGAAAATCAAAAAGTGAGGTTTAATATATTAAAAGTACCATTCGTCATGCAATGAAATTAATGACATGTGTAAAAGTAAAACAAGTCGTGAGAGAGATTGTGACAAATATGAGCAATTATATTTTTTACCCTTACTAGAGATGCTATAAAGAACATTGGTTAATTTAAAGTTTGAATAGTTCTGAAGACGGGTTAGGCAGGGAAGATACTAGCTCTTACTCTAGAGTTTCCACTTATCCCTCTACCTGGAGGCTAACATCTCGCATCAAAACCTAAAACAACAGACTGAATTAGTGGGCTTTAGTCTGTCACTCTAAAGCCATCTAATTATACACCCATTAAAGATTATTTTCCTATTTATTTGCACTCAATCATATGGATTACATTCTCATCCATGCAATCTCATGTGATTCTACCACAGTTGATATGAGACAACACCACCCCAGATCTTACATGTTCTCACAACATATTTTAACATGTAAGTTGATCAAGTTTATATGTAAATGAGAAATAAAGCAAAATCATCATAATATATTCTCACTCTACACAATTGTATATCCTACACATGTGTACTAATTCATTACAAGAGGGAAGAGTAAAAAAAAACTACTCACTACACATGAAGAAACAATAAAAACTTTTCATTGAATGAGACTTTGAAAACCATACAAACAAAGTACTAAATTCAAATCAAAATACAATGAAAATACTTATCTCTGATAAAAATCAAACTCTCCTTGTATAGCAAAAGCAATCTCCTTATAATCCTCTCAAAGAATAAAGTGATAAGAAAAGAAGAAAATCTCACTCTCTCTTTCTCTCTCACCTCGTCGCCCCACTTGGGGTTCACACCCAAGCCTTCTTCTTCTCCAAGTCTTTTTCTCCTCTTCTAATTACTTCCAAAGTGCAAGAGTCATTTTAAAAACATTTCCAAGCCTTTTTTTTATAATTTCCCAAGAGGTGTTTAAGTGTCTCTTCAAAAGTGTCTAGATTCAATGAAACTCCCAAAAGTTGTCTGAAGTGCCTCTTCAAAACTCCATATAACCACCCAAAATGCTTCTAGAAAGTCAATTTTCTCATTTCCAACGAATTCCCCAAGAGATGCACGAAACACTGCTTCAAAAATAGTCCAAATTTGACAAATATTGTAGAAGATATAGTTAAAATCGTCACCGACGCCTAAGGGCCGATTTTTGGGCGCTTAAGCGCCCCCCCTCTCTGTCAGGTGGCATTTAAGCACCATATTTGGGCACTTAAGCACCGGGAAAATGCACTTAAGTGCTCCAATTCAACCTCATTTGCTCCGGTTTACTCCGTTTTGGTCCATTTTTGTTCCTATTGCTCCAATCACTCCAAATTCTTCAATTTGATGTACCTACAACCAAAAACACAAAAAAACATACATTTAAAGTGCAATATCATTATAAAATAGAGCATTAAAAATAGTACATTTTTAGACGTATCAGAAACAAAAAGAAACACTTATGAATGGATAATAGCTACGCTAAAAAGTTTATCTTAGTGATGTCATAAGTAATATACATAGCATATCATACTCTACCTTTAACTTAATTGTATAATTTATTTATATGTGTGAATTTCCATGATAATTATTCAAAGCCATCTAGTCGATAAAGCTTGGAAATAATAAATTAAGTTTTATCCTAAGAGAAGTTATTAATAAGAGAAAAATGTGTTTTTGATTATGAGGGTATTAGTTTGGTAGAAATTAGTTTTCTTACTAGTTGAACTAAATTCATCTCCTTTTTATGTGCCTATAAGCTAAAACTAATCACTCTACTTATCTCCTTAGAGTTCTAATAGTTGGTTTTAACTAACACACGTGACATATATTTCAAATATTAAACCATACTAGATAGGGGGGTTTACCTTGACTCGTAGCTTAATGAAGTAATACCATTATATTTAAATCCTAACACCATATGCAACAATGCTATGATAAAATTATACTTTGATATTTAAGATGTGAAACAAGGAACAAAGAGAAATACTCATGAATGAATAATAGTTACAATAAGAATTGATCTTAGTTATGTCATAAGTAATATACATATTATATCATGCTCTAACCTTTAACACTATTGTATAAAATATTTATTTGTGTATGATATTTATTGTAAGCCACCTAGTTGATAAAGCTTGACAAAAATAAATGAAGTTTTATCCTAAAGAGAAGTTATTAATAAGAGAACACGTTCTAAAGACATTCCAAAAATTTAAACCACTATAGTTCATGAGAGTTTTTAATCTTATGTTTGTCCAAAAGTGTGTTCTGTTTTAATCTTAAATTTGTTGAAGAATGAATTATTCCACTGAAGAACAATCTTTGACTTTTTTTGGGGGTAAAAAATAAATAAATAGTAATTTTTCAATATTTATGCATGGAATGGAGGTTGATGAATAGCAGGCTGTGATTAATACTTTTAAAAACACTGTTGTGATTAATGAAGCTCAATTTCTTTGGCTTCGTGAAGGTAGTTATTTAATTTTATAACTTGAGATTAAATTTGAAGACGTGTTAAAGTTCATCTTTTAAAGGGTATTAATCAAGGAGGATAAAAAAAATTGAACTTGGGCTAAGAGATAGCATACTTTATCAGGGTGGGAGTACAATGAGCTCAATATTAATTCATTTATTATTTAAGGATGAGAACAAATATAGACATGAAAGCTCAAAAGAAAAATTAAAACATTTTTTCTTAAAGAAAAGTAAGAAAATGTTCAAATTAATATATAACACAATCCCAAATCATGGGAATAATCATCTAATTAAAATTGCTATTGATTATATATGAGTTTTTTTTTATTGCAAAAACAATAAAAAGTTGGTAGGCCAATGCTTGAAGAATAAGCATGCAAAATGTCATACTAAGGTAATCTAAAAGAAGTAACCAAGGCCTCATAAACATGTGTTTCTTTCATCTAAAGATGAAGCTCAAAATGCTATCACAACATTGAAAGTTATGGTTATTGTATAAAAATATCCACCTTATAAGCTATTTGAGTGAAGACAAGTACACTCATACTAGATATATTAACAAAGAACTAAAAGTTGTTTTAACCAATATCACCTATTTATGTTGGCATTTTCATACTATATATTTTTTTAGTTGAATTGTAAGATAAATATAGACTCTCATAAAAAGTTGCAATTTTCTATCTCTACCTATGAAAACTTTGGTAGAGTCCTTGGTTGCTTAAGTGGATGAAACTAACAAATTACAATGTAAGAATATATATAGTTTTAAATTGTCGATGCATGAATCATTCACCTTCCATACATTTTTTAATAGTTTGTTTAATTTAGTATTGATAGTTTTGTTTAATTTAGTACATTTGGAAATTGAAAGCACAACTATAACATGCAANTTGGATCAAATTTTTGGGAGCCAATCTCGACTCGACTTGAAATCATATCGTTAACAGCTCTATATGTAACATTATTAAAAGCCCAAATGTATTCCACCGAAAAACTTGTAGATATTGGCAACTAATCGTAGTAGAATGGCACCTTGTAGCTTTTGGCAAACCACATAGTCCAAAAGTTTTTATCATAATTGTCCTATCATGATGGCCAATCCTTTTGCCAACTATTAGGTCAAAAGATAATTGTCTCATCCTTCATACACTAAATTTTGAAGTAGATTAGTTTCTTATTGGTGATATATTTTATACTTTGGGAGCCTTTTATTAGGCACAACATATGAGGGTAATTTTTTTGTAACATATTGAGAGTTAGAAGCTTTTTGGAGAGATTTAAATTTTGGTGCACATCCGAGTAGGACTGTAAACGAGCCGAGCCTAAGCGGCTCGTGTTCGTCACGTTTAATATTGGCTCGTGTTCGAAATCGGCTCGTGTTCAAAATGACTTGTGAAGGGTGTGTTTGTGTTCGGCTCGAATAATATTTTCAGGCTCAAGTTTGGCTCGAAATTGGGGGAATCATAAGAGGAAGAGAAAGAACAAACCCTAAGCTCTCCTCGCCAAAACTCTTTCGCAATTTGAGAGGAGAAGAAGATGACTCGGAAGAGGAGGAAAACATCGAACACAAAAACCCTAAGCTCTCGTGGCCGAATGCCTTTCGCGATTTTGAGAGGAAGGAGAAGAGTCGGAAGATGGAGAGACAACCAAACTCGAGAGCATTCGAGAGGGAGGTCGCCGGTCGGGGCATAGGAGTAACGAGTTAGGGTTTTTTTAGTTTTATACTTATATATTATATTATATCAATTATATAACTTATATTATATAAATATATAATATTTATATTACTAATATTTATTAATAATTTGTTATATATTATAATTTATAGGATTTAAATTTTAAAATTTGATAATTTTTTTTAATTTTAAAATGTTTTAATTAATTACAATTTATAAATTTAGTGTTATGAATATGTATTATATGTGTGTGTATATTTATTTAACTATTTCTTTTCGAGACAATTCAAGCCGAACACGAGCGAACAAATGTTAGTTCGTGTTCGGCTCGTTTATATTTCGAGCTTAAAAATTTGTTTATATTCGACTCGTTAACACAAGTTGCTTAATGAGCCGAACACGAGCTGTTTGTGAACAAAGAACCAAATTAACAGCCCTACATCCGAGGATGAGAATCACAAAAAATAGTAAGGGTGGGAAGTCAAAATCCTCAAGATTAAACTTAATGTTAAATGGGGGGAGTGATACCTTTTATCAGATAAAAGAGCTTCGGGTGATATAAATATAAATAATCAAAGGGTAGCTGTTGCATTTATAAATATATAGTCATTAGATGGTATATATGTTGATCTTTCAACAAGTTCTAAGTTCAGAAGGCGAGGACGAGCAGCAGGGACAAAAGTGGGCCTTGAGTTCGCTATAACGGCTGAGCAGCTTAAAATCCAAGGCCTCTGTGCTGTAGTGGAGTTCTGGCGGGATGCTGAGCAAGCTGAGAGCTCTGGCTTTGGGCAAGAGGTTGTCGAGAGGGTATAAAACATCTGTCTCTGCAGTCAGAGTTCATCAGCTCCATGGAATCGGCTGCTGAGCAAGCAGTTCTCCGGACGAGGTACGAAGAATGTGGCGTTTTTGGCGAAGTAAAGTTACTTGCTCTTATATGAATACATTTGTCCACCTTTGTCCTTTCTCCTAGAGGCTTTCTAGGAGCTTCACATTGTCGAGGTTTTAGGGTCTTTGACCGCTCTCTTCGTTTTTAGTTCATGATGTGGAATGCATTGTCTCAATCGTGATTAAATTTGTTATTCATTCGAGGCAAGATAGGTGGTTGGTTTGTATTTTCTGAAATTTAGGAATCTTGATAAAGATGATGGTGATGACAGAATGATGTGGCTTTGTTCATCGATAGCTTTATTATGATTAATAGTTTTGTGTTGAACAATAAAGGTATATTTGGCAAGTTTAGCCGTTTGGGATTGTAAGCTCTTATGGTGTCATGATTGGGGACTTATAGAATCATTTATGGCTTCATATAATATCTCCATTGGCAAATTTTAAATTTGTATTAAGGCGTAAAATTTAGAATTATATGTAAAATTTGTTGCTTTACAAGTGTTGTTTTTTTTAATCGAACTATACTGTTGGCTAATTTTGTGGATCTTATGGAGACAATAACGCGAATAATTGAAGCATTATATGAGATTTGAAAATGTTCTTAAAATCCAACAATTGATTAATTGGTGCCACAATCATCAGTTCTTTTGTCAAAGTACAACCATTTTCTTAGATTGAGCTAAAAGAATATGATGTGTTTAAAAGTATTAGTAATGATGCGCGTTGGAAAATTCGCGACGGTAGAGTAACAAATTATTGTATTAATATTATACGAAAATTTAACACATACACTGATGAAAAAGAAACAAACAGTGATGACTCAAAAAAATTTTACGTGAAAAACCTGTAAAGAGAAAAATCATGGGGCATGGCCCAGTTGCGAAAATTCACTATTGATTGATGATTACAAAATTCTCCTGTCCCACAAATGAGAGAGGGTAATTATATTTTTCAAACTACAGCTTCAACTGACAGTATATGGTTGGTGGTTATCAATGATGGTTAACGATAGTCGATAACGGTTGGTGGAGGTCAACGAAGGTCAGCAGTGTTCGACGATGGTCGACGACGGTAAACGGTGATCGACGGTGGTTGGCAGTGATTGTCGACGGTTGAAAGTTGGCTGAGCTGTAACTTCTCCTCAAGATCTCAGGCTCTTTCTAGGCTCTGCTTCCTCTCATGAGAGAGATGAGACTCTATTTATAGTGTTATGGGTGCAATTAATGCAGCAATATGAACCATTTTGATTGGACGGTCCGTAGAGTTTTCATCGATTATACGACGTTTAATGGACATTTAAGTGCCTTAATGATGTCAGAATTGAGTGATATAAGGCTCGTTGGATTCGTCTTGTTGAGACATTTGATTCGAGTATAAACTTGCCATATTTGATAACCGTTTAACCTTTTAAATATGTCAAAAAATCTTCTAAGTGTGATTCAATGACTTGATTTGAGTTTGATTTGACTCGGATTGGACTAGTTTTCATTTCATTAGGTACGTCCTTTAAGCCGGTCAGTTTGACTATAAGTTTACTGAAATTAGAGCTCTGAATGACTTTTTATCAAGATTTGAATGTTTCTTATTTAAAATATCATCTCGAGATTTGTGTCATACCTCAAGATTCGTGTCAAATGATAAAAATTTGTTAATGACGTATCAGTTGCCCCCCAATTTTTGGGCAATGCATTTTTATTGTCCGAAAATATCAATATCAGGAGTATTTATGTATAAATATATATATATATATATATATATATATATATCTATATCTTAGTTAGTAAAAAAATAATTTTTATTCTTATATAAATAGAAAGTTGAAGTCAGCTTAGTTGGATAATATCTTTTGCTTCATGTGAGAGAGGGAGGGGTTCGAATCTTGCCTCAGACAGAAAATATAATATTTTCATCGAGCTAGGTTTCTAGGAGGCCCGAAGTGAGGCGGGCCTGAGTCCGAATGGTGGGAAGCTGAAAGGTTGGTGGCAGGCTTGAGCCCATTGAAAGGAATTTGAAGAGATTATGGAATTTAAACCAATCAGGAATTTAAAGAGGAATTCAAATTTTGAAAAGAAGATTAATAGAATTTGACCCCCTTTTTTTAGATATTGAGGGGATATGAAAAGTTTTCTTTTAATTTTTATGAGCATTTAATGCTTGCACTTATTTTTAAATTTATATAATAATGAGTATTTAATGTTTGATGCTCTTTTTGAGCCTATAAATAGGAGTATGAAGAAGAAGGTAGAGGTAAAGTCCTCAACTATTTCAGGATTTCCCAGAAGAAGAAAATCATTCGGGATAGCGGTGAAGAGTTACGACGTAGAGTTGCGGCGAAGACTTGCAACAAAGTGTTGTGGCAAAATGTCGCGGGGAAGCTTTGTGGCGAACCGTTGCGGAGAACCGTTGCTGTGAATTGTTGCGACAAATCATTGCTGTGAAGCGTTGTGGTGAAGTGTCGCGGCGAAACGTTGCTGTCTACTGTCGCGAAAATAGCGACAACTGGAGAATCTCGTTCTGCTGAGAACCAGAGAAAAAGTCAGAACCCAGAGGATGCCGTGTCAATTTTGATGGGGAGAGGCTTGATATTTTTTCGAAAGAAGTATTATTTCCCGAATGATATAGTTGTGAAATTGCCAACTTCAATTGATCGAGCGTATTCTCCTTCTGAGTATGTTGCTATTCATGAGGCAGCCTTAAGAACTGACCTAAGATTTCTACCGACACCTGAGTTTGTTGAAATTATGAAGGCGTTCGGTGTTTGCGTTACTCAGTTGTCTCGTCGGGTGGTGACAGTCATTATTGGGTTGATTGTTTTTTTCAGGAGCCGTGGACTGACGTTAACACCAATAATTTTGGCACAGCTGTGCGGGTTCTTTAGTGATACACATGGTCGTTTGATGTTTAAACAAAAGACGTTGGATTTCCACCTAAAGAAACTGATAAGACAATGGTCCGTGAGAATTTTCTTTGCACATAATGATTGGGGCTCCGCGAGAGGCGAGGAAAGTTCCAACAATTGCCCATCTTTCTTCAGACTACCGAGGAGGGAATATTGCACATGCTGATATTTCGTGATTTTAAGGAGATGTTAGTCGAGACACAATATGTTTATGAATTTGTGAGTGAGAAATCATTGTTTAAGGTCAAACTTTCCTTTCACCTAGAACGGTTTACGACTGTAGTATTAAAGAAATCTAAGCGACCATCCGAGCTAGCCCTTGTAGAATCCTTAAACCAGTTCCTAACGAGCAGTGATTGTGATGTATTGCCTCAGAAACAAAAGAAAGTTAAAGCATTGCAGAGCCCTTGCCAAGTCCTTCGACTATTCACGTTCCCAAGAATATCCTATCTCGTGAATGTACCGGGCTCCTGGAAGCCGAGAGTTTGGTAAGTTTACTTTATCTTCTACTACTGTATTATTTTATCTATCTAACCCAGATTTCTTTTCTTCTAGATGGATAAAATGGTAGAAATCCAGAAGGGGCTAGGACTGACACTGAGAAACTGAAATTCTGACTTTATTAAGATAAAATATTTTCAAGGCGAGTACAAGCGTCGATATGAATCTGAGGTTGAAAAAATTACATCTCTGGAATCACAGTTGATAAAATGCAGGACAGAACTTTCAACAATAACAATCTCCCTCTTGTTGCAGCTGCAGGATCTGGAGAAAACTCGGGAGGGGTTGGTGGAAGCACGAGCCAACCTTCGTGAAAGTAATAAGAGCGTGAAAGCCCTTATGTCGACAGTGTTAGCCCAAGAAGAAGATATTCGACTTTTGAGGTCCACAAAATATGATGTTTTGGAAGTTAAGCGTAAAGCGGTCGAGGATTTTAAGGACTTACTTGAGTTTAAGACTATAATTTGAGACCGTGTTCAAGAGGATCGTGATCAAGTGTTTGATGTTGAGGTAAAAGAGCAACAAAAGTGGTTCACCGAGGAAGGATTCATCCTAGGTTTTTTGAAGGGGAGTCGAGCAGTGCAACGTCGAATCGGGATTGTCGTGGAGGGGCTCACTCCTAGCCAAGCTTCGAAGGATTCTTCTTCAGATTTTGACGGTGATGACATCGAGAGTGAATTGAAGAAGGTGCTTTTTAACGACGACGAGGGGGCGGAGGAGAATGCTGCCGTGGATTTGTGTTGTACTCCTTTTATGCTTGTAGTGTGTTTGCTTTTGTCATGTTGTTTGAACCTTAAAAATATTACTATAATACTGTATGATTAATGCATGTGGATCATCTTATTTAATTATTTGATTCTGTTAGCTATTTGCCCGCTGAGTATCTTCTCTTTCTTTTTATTTATTGTTTTATGATAATGTTGAAACATATTTTCTCTTCATTCCACAGTAGATACAAGATATCTTAGAAGCTCTAGTATGTGAGAAAGTTATCGTGGCGATAAATCGCCAACGACTTTTGATTTGGCTGGGGCTATGCATCAGAGTATTACTCGATGTTAATCTGAATGAGAGGAGCCAACAGAAGTCCAAAGAAGACTTATTAACCCATCCGAGGTTGTTTGCTGGAGCATTGCTCGCTTATGAACCTGTGTGGAAGGGTTCATGTGTAGTCCTCCAAGGGCTGTTAACTTATTCAGGGTTTTCTATCGGAGTAAAAACTTAAGGAAGTTAACCCATATGGAAGAGGTCAGATCAAATCCCCCTGGGATCGATCGTGCTCTGACTAAGATACAACCAGAGTTGTGTATTTCTTGGGCTGAGAGCATAAAGTGACTCGTGAATGAGCCATTTCATTTTCTAAATATATATTTTTTTAGAAGAAAATAAGTAAATAATATTTAATAAGTCTGAGATACATTTACATTGTATGTAATATGACATGGATGATATGACTGAAGTGCTATTGGTAGTATTTCTGATGATTCTCGACATTCCAAGTTCGGGGCAGGATTTTTCCATCTGAGTCTTTGAGCTTGAAGGTTCCAGGCTTGATCATGATAGCCATGATGTATAGGCCTTCCTAGAGAGGGGATAATTTGTTGCATTGAGGACCATGACCAGTGGCTTCGATACTTGCAAAACCAGATCACCAATGGAGATAGGTCGAGGTTTTACTCTTCGGTTGAAGCGGAGAGCAATTCTTTGGTGGTATAAAGCAGCTCGGAGGTGGGCCACATCGTGTATTTCTGGGAGAAGATCAAACTGTTGTCGGAGCTTTTCTTCATTGCTATCCGAGTCGAAAATCTTGACTCGGGGGTTTAAAACTTCGATATCAACGGGGATGATAACCTCGGTGCCGAAACTCAATTTATATGGAGTTTCCTCGGTAGGAGTTCGTGTGGTGGTGCGATAGGCCCAGAGAACGTTATGCGTCTCTTCTACCCACCGCCCCCCAGCCTTCTCAAGTTGAGTCTTCAACCCCTTGAGCACCGTCTGATTTGTCACTCCTGTCTGTCCATTATTTTGAGGATGCACCACAACAGTGTATACCAACTTAATGTGAAGATCCTTGCAGAATGATGTGAAAACATTTCCAGTGAATTGAGTCTCATTATCTGTGATAATTTTTGTAGGAAGCCCAAAGCAACGGATGATGTTTTTCTAGACAAACTGTTTGACATTTGCCTTAGTGATCTTGGCAAGAAGTTCTGCTTATACCCATTTGGTGAAGTAGTCGACAACTAAGATGATAAATTTTCGTTGTCCAGTAGCTATCAGAAATGACCCCATAATATCTACCCCCATTGGGTGAAAGACCAAAGACTCAGAAAAGATGTGAGTTCTACTGGCGGTGCATGCGTAAGATTAGAGTGTAGTTGACAATTCTTGTATTTTTTCACAACTTCTAATGCGTTTTGTTTGATCTTGGGCTAGTAGAAGCTTTGTCTCATTATTTTAAGAGCAAGAGCCTTGCACCCGAGATGTTCCCCACATATTCCGAAATGAACCTCTCGTAGTGCGCAATCTGCTTCAGATCGAGGAAAACACTTGAGGTTTGAATCTACAAATGCCTTCTTATACAGCTCATCCCCAATAAAGATGAAGTTGGCAGTTATACGTCAGAGGCGAATTGATGTAGTAGCAACATTTGACAATGTTTCTCATCAAAAGAATGAGATGATGAGATCCATCCAAGACGGTTCCCATGGATCATCCATAGACAGTATCACCCATGGGCCCTGGATGCTGCGAAAATGTATCTCCTCAATACACCTTCTTTTATAGACATCTCCAGTTGTTGAAGTTGCAAGCTTGGAGAGGGGATCAACTCGGGTGTTATGCTCTGAAGTATGTGAATGAACTGACATGTTTCAATTTAGACGAGAAGTGTTTTTATCAGGCTGAGATACTACAATTGTGAGTTATGAGCGTTGAATTCTCCTACTTGGGATGCGATGAGTTGAGAATCGGTGTAGATAATCATGTTTCGTATTTCACAGTTAATGACAAGTTTTTATCCGACGACAAGTGCTTCATATTCGATAACATTATTGGTTATTGAGAATTTCAAACGTAGTTCATACTCTAAAATGTCTTGCTTTGGGGAGATGACTAGTATTCCTGCACCAGCTCCCGAGTTTTTAGATGTTCCGTATATGTATAGTGTCCACTAAGGTGACCGTGGAAGAGAAAAAGATGGTTCATCAGAGGTAGGTACTTTACATTCTACCACAAAGTCGGTCAATACCTGTGATTTGATGTTTGCTAGTAGTAAATAGCGAATGTCAAATTCTCCCAATTCTACTGATCATTTAACTAATCTTCCCGATGCTTCTGGTTTTTGTAGGATAGCCTTCAAATAGAGTTGCATGTAGACGCCGATAGTTTTAGCCTGAATGTACGGACGGAGTCTCCTTACTGAGAATATCAGGGCTAGCGCAGTCTTGTCTGCCATAGGATATCGACTTTCTATACCAGAGAGAATCTTGCTAACGTAGTATACTGGTTTCTCAACTGAGTTTTCTATTATGACAAGAACAGAGCTTATTGCATGAGATGAAATATCCAAATAGATATATAACATCTCTCCTTAGATGAGCTATGATAGGAGGAGCGGTGAAGCCAAATATGCCTTGAGTTACTCGAAAGCAATATGACAATCTTCTGTACACTGAAAACCGGTGTTCCGAGCACCTCTGTGTATCTTGAAGAATAATAGATATTTATCATCAAAACGAGCTAAGAAGCGGGATAAAGCGGCTACATGACCATTCAATCGTTATACCTCTTTGATGTTTTTTGGAGGCATCATGTCCCTCAACATCTTGATTTTTTCTTGGTTTGCTTCAATTCCACTATGGGTAACCATGAATCTCAAAAATTTCCCATATGCGACTCCGAAAGCACATTTAGTCGGGTTAAGTCGTAAATCGTATTGACGAAGGAGTTGGAAACACTCCTCCATATGAGAAGTGTGTTGAGATGCTTTCAGGATTTTTACTAACATGTCATCAACGTAAACCTCCATTGTACGCCTGAGAAGATTTCTGAAGACTTTGTTCATGAGGTGTTGATAAGTTGCACCAACATTTTTAAACCCGAATGATATAACCTGATAACAGTATAAACCCTTATCTATTTGAAAAGAGGTGGCTTTCTCGTTAATTGAGTTTATCTTTATTTGATTGTACCCCGAGTATGCACCCATAAAGCTGAGCATCTGATGTCCGGACGTGGCATCGACGAGTTGATCTATGCGTGGTAGGGGAAATCTATCTTTCAGACAAGCTTTATTGAGGTTTGTATAATCAACACACATTCTCCATGAACTACTAGCTTTTTTTCACCTGATAATATTGACTAGCCATGTAGGGTGATGCATTTCCCATATAAATTTTGCTTAAAGAAGCTTGTTGACTTATTGTTCAATTGCTTGTAAGCGATCTGAGACAAAAGTGCGCTTTTTTGGATGACCAGTTTAAAGGTTGGATCTATCTTTAAGGAGTGGATAATTATTTCAGGGTCAACTCTAGATATGTCGGCTGGGATCCATATGAAAATGTCTTGGTTTCTTTGGAGGAGATCTACATATTCTGACCTTTGCTCATCGAAGAGTAAGAAACCAAGCTGCACTGCTCTCGATGGGTATTTGTTAGAGAGCGGAATGTGAACCAAATATTCCACAGGAGAAGCTCGTTGAGATACATTTTCATCTCAAAGATCAAAGTTTTCGATGCTAATTATCACTAACGGGTGTGGCTAAGCTTGTCTGAGGTAACATGATTGTGCTATCTGTTGATCTCCTCATACGACGTCGATTCTTGCTGGCGTTGGAAACTTGAACTTCAAGTGTAGAACAGAAGTCACAATGTCAAAGATGGATTGTAGGGGTCTCCTGAAGATGACATTGTATGCTGGTTCTGATTTGACAACGATAAACTTGACTGAGCGAGTTATTTGTCGAGGAAAATCTCCTATGACAACAAGAATATTAATTGTTCCCTCGATCCTTACTGATCTATTATCAAAATCATATAAATGGTCCGGATGCATGTTGAAATCTTTCTCTTGTCAGTCCTAAACTAAGGAAAGTGGAGTAGAACAAAACAACAGCAGAGCTCCCATTGTCGATCATGATACTTTTTACGTTATAGCATGGTTCGCCAATTTCTACATGAATGGCAAGAGGGTCTTGGTGGGGTACTCTAACTCTTAAATCAGAATCATGGAAAGTGATAAGTTCAAGGTGCAATTTCTTCTGTGCTAGTTCACCAGGTGTTGTGATAAGAACTTGATCAGTTAGCAATGAGCCTCCTGCACATGTTTGAATTTCGCCCATGACCGGTTGACCCCATGTTTTGCATTTGTGTTTGTTGCCCTCCAGTAGGAGCATTATCGCTACCAGCTAGTTTGTTTTCTATAAATCAATCAAGATATCCCTACTAAATCAACATTTCAATTTCTTCCCTAAGGAGCTTGCACGCTTCAGTGGTGTGGCCGCGGCTTCGATGAAAATAACAGTATTGTTCTTGATTTCCTGAGTTAGGTTTTAGAGGGTGAGACCACTTAACAACTTGCTCATCTTTGATGACCATCAAGATGTTAGCACGCAACGTGTTGAGCAGTGTATACTCTTTCTTAGGTCGATATTCAGTTCGTTGGCCTACAAGTTGGAGGAGATCATGATTCTTCAGTTGTTCAGACTTTCTCCGTTGTGAAGATTGATTATTATCTCTGGAGTTATCCTTGCGCTTTCCCCTAAATTTTTCGAACTGCACTTTATGTGTGCTGATGACCTCATCCGTAGTGATTTGGGACTTAACACGGTGGACAAGATCAACATAAGAACGAACTGTCACCCGCATAAGTGATGAGCAAAAGGTCCTGGGCGGAGCCCCCCAAGGAAGACTCCCCTTAGTAACTCCGTATCTACTCCCGGAATTTACGCGCTTCAACAGAAAATCTGCAGAAGTAGTCCTTGAGCGACTCTCCTTCACTTTGACGAATTCCCGATAGATGAGATGAATCCTTGACGATCCTTCAATTTGTGATGAACTGCTGCTCGAATAGTCTGGCAAGCTCGTTAAAGGTGTTTACTGTGCCCCTAGATAAAGAGTAGAATCATGTTCGAGCTTGTCCTTTAAGAGTAGCCGGGAGCACTTGACACAGGAGCGCATCAGAGACACGTTTAATGTGCATGATGGTTCGATAATGATCAATATGCTTGTAGTGGTCGGTTATCCCTTCATATGCATCGATGTTCAGAAGCCTGAGGTCTGTTGGGATGGGGTGTTGGAGGACCTCATCAGCTAAGGGAGAAGATTCATAGATGTTACGGTGAGTGTAGAAACGATCCTTTTTCTCTATAGGGAACTCTTCTCGGACGTGGCATCCTAGTTCATTACGAATGATATAATCTGGAATGGCAGGAACATGTGGCGATGTCGGATGAGCTGCATGAGATGGATGAATGGAACTTGCAATGTCTAGGAGTTCAGCATCACAAACTGACAGGGGAAGTGTTCCCTCTTGAGGAGGAGGGCCGGTACAAGTTCCTCCATGCGGTATGTTTCTCATAGTTCTTGGATTTAATGGTAAACGAGTTTCGTTCATCGGTATGGACAGTGGTTGTTGGATCCCACGTAGGAGAATCTCCAGTTGAGACTCCTTCATTCTTCGCATTCGTTCTTCCATAGAAGGACCCGAAACCCCCTCGTTGGCGGGATTACATCTTCTAGGGCGTGAAGATGAAACATGCCGCCCTTGACTTTGTGACCGCTCCCTAGAACGATGGGTGTTGTAGTGATGTGCTCTGTTATCCCACATATTTTGCCTGGTGGCCATGTAGGAAATTGAGCAAGCACTTCAGTGATGAGATTGAGAGCTTCTCATAAATGGTGCCAAACTGATGCGTGCTAGAAAATTCGCAGCGGTAAAGTAACAAATTATTGTCTTTGCGTTGTACGAGAATTCAACATACACACAGATGAAAGAGAAACAAACAGTGACAACTTCAGAAATTTTTACGTGAAAAATCGATAAAGGGAAAAACTACGGGGTTTGGTCCTGTTGCAAAAATTTACTATTGATTGATGATTACAAAATTCTCCTGTCTCACAGACGAGAGAGGGTAACTATATTTTTCAAACTACAGTTTCAATTGATAGTGTCTGGTTGGTGTTTATCAATGGTTTTTAGAGGTGGTCGATAATAGTTGGTGAAGGTCAACGGAGGTCAACAGTGTTCTACGACGGTCGAGTGTGATCGACGACGATAGACGGTGCTCGACGGAGGTCGGTAGTGGTCGTCGACGATCTGCAGTTGTCATCGGTGGTCGACGGTTGACTGAGCTGCAACTTCTTCTCAAGACCTCAGGCTCTCTCTAGGCTTCAGATTTCTCTCATGAGAGGGATGAGACTCTATTTATAGTGTTCTCAGTGCGCTTAATACATGAATATAAACCATTTTGATCGGACGGTCTGTAGAGCTTCCCTCGATTATACAACATTTAATGAACATTTGAGTGCCTTAATGAAGTCAGAATTGAGTGATCTTGAGCTCGTTGGATTCGTCTTGTCGGGACGCTCGATTCGAGTATAAACTTATCATATTCGACAACCGTTTGACCTTCCAAATGTGTCCGAAAATATTCTAAGTGTGGTTCAATGATTTGATCTGAGTTTGATTTGACTCGGATTGAGCTATTTTTCATTTCATTAGGTCCGTCTCATCGAACCAATCAGTTTGACTATAAGTTTGCTGAAATCGGAGCTCTAGATAACTTTTTATCAAGATTTGAGTGTTTCTTATTTAAAATATCTTCTCAAGATTCGTGCCATGCCTCGAGATTCATGTCGGATGATGAAAATTTGTTAATGGCGTATCAAGTAATACATCAGTATTGTTAAACACCTCTATAAGATCATACATATCAATAATGCCAAATGATGAATGCTATGGAATATGGTGCGATACACTTTTGGTGTCATTTGCATGGTACAATGTGGATCACTAAAATGGTGCTCGCTATCTACGTTGTGCATAGGCAATGCTATATAGAAGCTTCATCCAGACTTGCATTGACGTAAACGAACACACGAGCAAGGGAGAATATTTTGATTTAAGAGATAATAATGATGCTAATACAGAATGCAAGACTTTTTAACTTGTGATAATGGTAATGATTATTCATGAGGCCATTTTAATTTCTGATAAAAATATGAGGCTCGCACAAAAATTATATTACTTTGAATTTTAAGTGGCTATGTTGAATGCTTGAACATAAGCATCATTTTCATTTTTTTTATTATCTTGACGATTTATTTTTCAATATTATAGCTTTTCATTTTTTGTGTTTTTATTTATAATTTATTAATATTTTATATTATATTAAAACAATGCACGCACCATGCGCTATATGCTATGACTCCATCAGAGCATGTGTCATGGCATGTTATTTGCCATCGAATTAGGTTTGTGTTATAATGTAGTTAATCCTTGAAAGGCATCCACTTCTCCGATTGATTAAGGTTGTCGCCAATCTACAACATCATTTATCTTGATGAATTTCATAGTTCCACATGCCATAGAGATCATAAAACCCAGGAATTTTATCATGGCGAAGTGATTCAAGGACATGTTTGAGGTGTTGTAAATGAACATTTTCAATTAATAATTATTTTTTCAAATATTAAAAACTATGATATTATCTAAGTTTCAAGAAAATTTCAAGGAGTGATCTTAGCGCATGAATTATAATATACATGAATTAACCTTGAGTATTAGCTAAGACAAATTACATGACAAACCAATCATATAAGCCATA
Source organism: Phalaenopsis hybrid cultivar (assembly GCA_002079205.1). Lineage (NCBI taxonomy): Eukaryota > Viridiplantae > Streptophyta > Magnoliopsida > Asparagales > Orchidaceae > Phalaenopsis > Phalaenopsis hybrid cultivar. The sequence goes on along the minus strand of JXCR01098259.1, from coordinate 163,419 downwards.
TTTTATCTTAAATATAAATTTTTTCCATAGCTTGAAGAGGAATCTTAGTTAGCAACCTAAAATGCTAGTTTTGAAAAATGTTTGGATCATATTATCATGCCTAGCATATCATCTAAATGAGCGATGAGAAACTAATAATGCACCATGATATTGTTCATAAGCTTATTGTAAACACAATTTTATCAGAGGTCGTCTTTTTTATGAGTGAGAAAGACCAACATGATAAAATGATCGAGACTATCACAAATAAAACATTTGCGCAATAGTGCATTGAATTTCATTTCAATTACACATTCTCCACTGGTTTCCTTTAATAGTGTCGTAATTTGGCATGCAAGGTCCATATACTAAATCAACGTTGTGTTGAATGTCTCTTAGAGGAGTTAGGGAGTTAGGAAGTTCAAGTGCAAAAATTTTTCTAATATAGATGAGAATGTCAGATGAATTTTCAAAGCCTCAGGGTTAGGAGGAACTTCCTTAGAATAAAAAATGACCATTGTTAGGTATGACTCATATACCAGATAAGGGATAGATTCTGGAGCAAAACGGAGGAAGCCTGCGCAGCGGAGCGAGCTAGAGAGCGTAACGGAGCTCGCCAGCGGAGTGGAGCGGAAGCATTTGTCCAATTGGAGGAGTTTTTTCGTTATGTGGGTTGGGAGTGCGGGAGCAACGCCCCCGCGGTACAGTACAGGGGTACTTTTATAATTAAATATTGTACNACTTCCTTAGAATAAAAAATGACCATTGTTAGGTATGACTCATATACCAGATAAGGGATAGATTCTGGAGCAGAACGGAGCAAGCCAGCGCAGCGGAGCGAGCTAGCGAGCGTAACGGAGCTCGCCAGCGGAGTGGAGCGGAAGCATTTGTCCAATTGAAGGAGTTTTTTCGTTATGTGGGTTGGGGGTGCGGGAGCAACGCCCCCGCGGTACGGTACATGAGTAATTTTATAATTAAATATTGTATGCTAGGGTTATATATATGTCTTGTTTGTAACTCTAGGGAATTGTATTCTTTTTCTGAATTGAAAGCCGCCACTCTGCTCTCGAGGACGTAGGTAAATTGTATGTCCTAGGTAAGATCAACCTAAGTCACTTTGGGGGCATTCTTTCGAAGAAGACCTAATGAAAACAAAGTCACTATCAAAGATTCGGGTTATTGTACCTGTTTTGGGGTCCACTTATTCTTATAAGAGCAAACTCTTATAGTTAATTGCATTTTAAGCAACTGTTAGTTACTTTAGAAAACTCCCGATTATGGTTGTAACTCATCCTCAGAAAGTTTGAATGTTATTTTTTTTAAGGACGGAGTTTCAAAGTCCTATCCTAAGGGTAGCAGATGCTTGAAGGCTCAGAAGAGTCCTACCAAGATCCCAAACTATTTTATGGTTTTGTGTTGTTGTCAATGGTCTTATTGAGGTTCATCATTCACACCGTATTTTTGGTGGTTCTAATGGTCGTCCCTACAAAACAGAGTTAACATACCCTAATAACACGTAAAGTAAATCTAGGGTGACGTTCGTCTTGTCTTCATCTGCCCTGCAAAGCATAATTAGCATAAAATATGTTATTGTTTGATGATTTAGTTGTTTGTTTGTTTTTATTTGAGACAACTTGGTTAAGATACCCATGACTTTCCATTATCCCGTGATTGTCAGGTTCACTAATCTACTTAGTCTGAGAGGCGGTCAAACCTACTTCGACCGAAAGATTCTTGTCAGCAACCATGGGTTTCGTCGTCCATGGGTCGTAGATCCGGGTAATAGGGTTAAAGTTGCGTTCGATGATCTTTGTTCATTAGATTTTCATTTAAGTTTCAACGTCTTTTTTGGGATTTTAGGGGCTAAAAATTTTATATTCTTAAAACTTATTAGTCGATTAGATTGTTTTGTCATTTTTGTGTTTTATTTTTGATGTTTAGAATGACCCGGTTAAGATCTCATTATTTCGTCGTCCTGGGGTCATTGGGGTTTGCAGTTTAATTAGCCACAAGTGACTGGAAGATATTTTGTTACCGGTCATGGGTTGCCTCCTCTAAAATACTTTCTCAAACCAAGTTGCATTTTTTGGTTGAAGTTTAAGTTTTAGCGGCTTTTAAGATGGATTTTATGTCATGTCTTTTTTGTTTGTTTATTCTTTGGCCCAGATTGTCTCTGACCGAGGCTAAGTGTGTTTTTGTTCTCGAATGAGAAGTCAAACACTCCTTAACCCCAAGTCACCTATGTTTGAGTTGAATTCAGATTAGCCTGAGTTAGCTCAGACTGATTTGGAGTGAATTCTCAGCCGATTCGAGTTAGCTTGGGTTCACCTTGGATAGACTGTTGCTGGAGCCGAGCCGCTCGTGAAGGAGAATGTGTGAGAGAGAAGAAGAGGACGTGGATATTAACGCAATGCCACTTAGATCTCAGCAGTTCAATTGAATCGGGCCATTGCATGTTGAGTAAGGTGCGAGGAAGGTCAGTGGTGAACAACGGTATGCAAGAAATTATGATATAATTCAGGTTTAATTAAATTAATGACACTTATGGCATCCAAATTTTACATCTTTCAATCAAAACATAATTCATATATAATGTTTTATATCAAATTGATCGGTTTGATGTGTAAAATTTAATAAAATTAATTCAGTTGAATTATAAGGGGTGTGAACTTTGGAGCACTTCTAAATTTATCAAACTTTACCTGATTTTCCAAATTTTGATTATTTCAATTTGTCTCCTGTACTCAAGCACTTTGGGTCTCGACTCCTGCTCACATATGTTCAACTTCCTCTTTTTCCTAATAAGCATGACTAAGAACAACAACAATTACCCTTGTCATTTTTATTTTTCTTTATTATTATTATTATTATTAATGTGTGCTAGAAGATTTGTGGTGGTAGAGTAATGAATTATCATCTTAGCATCGTACGAAAATCCGACTCAAACTCAGATAAAAGAAAACAACCAGTACAAACTCTAGAGGTTCTTACATGGAAAATCTGGAAAGAGAAAAAACTTCGGGGTCTTGCAGTTGAAATGTTTCACTATGAGTTGGTGATTACAAGTACAACTCTTTTTCCTACAGGCGGAAAAAGTTACATAGTTTCTAAAGGTTAGGATCAATATGTGGAACTTCAAGTTGAGTAAAGAAGAGTTTAGAATTTCTAATGGTGAGGGTGTCTTTTTCTAGTTCTCTAAGAATAGTCAATAGAAAAGTCCTATAGGTAGACCCTAGGTTACTAAAGAGAAAGACTAGACCTCAACCAAAAGTGAGGTCAACAAACATCTAAAATTATTTTGTGCATGTTAAAAAAATAAACATATTATAACATATCAAACATATTTTATTTCATGTAAAAACACATACGAAGCAAATCAAAACAAAAATAAAAAATAAAAAATGATCCCAAACGGCCCCTCAATCTCGTATCGAATTGTTAGATAATATATTTGTGTAGAAATGTCAGCTCTTTGCTCTCTCCTACAGACTTGACCTTTTGAATTAAAAAATGAAAAAGTCCATTATTGTATTTAACCTAACCTTTATTCCGATTTAATTCGCACTTTAAAAAAAAAAAAAAAATTGTTGGCGATAAACTCAAAAAAGTTTACTTTTATACCAACCCAACAACTCTACCTGCTGTATACCAACTATCATGCCCAATGGACCGCTTCAGATTTATCACACATCATGATGAAGTGAACGTTATAGCTTATGTCACTTAGCAATTTTGAAATATGCTCCCAAGCTATAATATTTAACAGATTTTAATCCCCAGGATGACAATTATTACTATTAGTATCAACAACTCAACATGCTTCTTCTAATCTAATCGCTCTACTGGTTTATTCAACATATCTCATCACTGCTCTAAACTATTAGCACTTCTTTTTTTAAATTCTTTGGTCCAATTAGTGGTGGTAGATTATTTTTTTATAATTGATCTTCCTATGCAAAAGCATCTGAAAGCAATTATTGCTTAGTTGAAAGTTACAGGCTGCAGTGCTAAGATAAGATGCAATAAGTGACTTAAATATTGGATTTGTGTGCTTGATTGCCAAAATGCTAAATTAAATTTTATTTTTGTGGTTTTGTGATCATTGAATTTGAATTTTTTCTTGCTTTTTGGGCTACTTTTGCTTACCTTCCTAAACCATTCTGGGATGAAGTTCAGAACTGTAGAGGTAGAGTTTCCTCTATTCTTCTCTCTTAATGTTTTTTTTTTAAAATTTATTTTATTTTATTTTTTGTATTGATACTGAATGGAATTTTTCTTGTTACTTGAATATTATGACTCTTTTTATTTCTACTGAATTTTAATATTTTTAATTTCATTCTAAAGTGGCTGCATTTATGAAATGGTAGGTTTTAAGTACAAGTAGAGTTGAAGTTGCCANGAATTTGAATTTTTTCTTGCTTTTTGGGCTACTTTTGCTTACCTTCCTAAACCATTCTGGGATGAAGTTCAGTACTGTAGAGGTTGAGTTTCCTCTATTCTTCTCTCTTAATGTTTATTTTTTTTTTAAATTTAATTTTTTTTATTTTTTGTATTGATACTGAATGGAATTTTTCTTGTTACTTGAATATTATGACTCTTCTTATTTATACTGAATTTTAATATTTTTAATTTCATTCTAAAGTGACTGCATTTATGAAATGGTAGGTTTTAAGTACAAGTAGAGTTGAAGTTGCCAGGGCTGTGGCACAGATTATAGTAAACGCATCTCTACATTCAATTAAGGTAATTACAGGAAAACAAATGCTTTCAGGCTTATTATGTCACAGAACTTCAGTTTCATTTTCTTTTTTCTGTACTTTACTCTGTTAAGTTTCTTTACCTCNGAAGTTGCCAGGGCTGTGGCACAGATTATAGTAAACGCATCTCTACATTCAATTAAGGTAATTACAGGAAAAAAAATGCTTTCAGGCTTATTATGTCACAGAACTTGAGTTTCATTTTCTTTTTTCTGTACCTTACTCTGTTAAGTTTCTTTAACTTTCTCCACCGTGAATATTATCTTCTGCTTTGATGTTGTTGAAGTAGCTTTTTTTTTAGTTCATCATTGTTTTTTTAAATTATGGCTGATAGGGTTGGTGTAGCTCCTGTGACGGACAAAGTTAGAGAAAGTCGTCTTAGATGGTCTAGACACATTAAACGTCGATCATCTGATGATCCGATTAGGAGAGTAGATATTTTAGATTTGAATTGTGTTAAGAAAGACAGAGGTAGACCTAGGAAGATATGGGCTTATTGTATAAAAAATAATCTTAATTTACTAGAACTAAATGAAAATATGACACTAAATAGGACGCAGTAGAGAAAAAAGAATTCATGTAGCCGAGAAAAAATAGAAACTTCTTGCAGCTTACAAATGAGGTCTTTAGCTTTCTCAAGAGAAGAGGTGCTATTATTTTTTGGTTTCAGCAATAGTAGAAATTTTTAACTAGTGAAAGGAGAAACCCTCTTTTGGACTCATGCATTAGAATGTTATTACTAATGATGATAATAATTGCAATAACATCTTGCTCTTAATGACCAACCCTCTTTTGGTTTCAGCAAGAGTAGAAATTTTTAACTAGTGAAAGGAGAAACCCTCTTTTGGACTCATGCATTAGAATGTTATTACTAATGATGATAATAATTGCAATAACATCTTGCTCTTAATGACCAACCCTCCTCTTTACATCAGGTATGTCTAATCACTCGATATACCCCTTTTTGAACCTTAGTGAATTATTTAACCTTTGTGTAAATGTGAATATAGTTCAATTTCATTAAACCACCCAAAATCTATATGCATTTGTGTTTTAGTGTTTGTTGACTTTTCGTATTAATATTTTTTTCATATCAATATCTTCCTATTAATTAGTACCAAAGCATTTATTTAGAGAGATTTTGGTTCTGAGCACAAAGGGTGAGAAGAGCAAAATTGACAAATTTGATGGTCAGAACTTCAAATTTTCAAATATGTTGATAAAAAATTGTATGGACAAGAGAAAACGTGATATTGAACTCAAGTTTGGAATGTCAAATAAGGCACAAAATTGGACTAAAGTGCATCATTTTATTTTTTTTAAGAGATATTCAATGACAAATTATTGCACATATAATTATAGAAAAATATATATTTTCTAAGGTTGAGCCTTTTACTATTGTTTGTATTGGAGGTTGACATGTAAGACAATAGTTGATCACACTTGAAAATTGAAAAAAGTTTATCTCTGGGAAGAACATGATCTCTATTACAAAACAAGCTAAAAAAGAATGTGATGCCACTTTTAATGCTTGTTGGTTCTAAGAGGAAACATGATGGACACTTTTTTGCATCACCCCTATTATAAGAATAATGGGAGCCTCCATTAGTATAAATATTGATTTAGATCTATAAGAATGACATAAAAAATCTTCACACGAAAGGTAAAATTTTGAATTCAAAGTCTGTTAAATCCGTCTTATGCAAATATTATATTTTAGGAAAATAAAGATATGTTAATTTCTTTGAGTTTGGGAGAGGGTTAAGAACATGAAGGCTAAAGATGGTGTCACAAATGTATGGGGTATATTCCCATTACTTTATTGACAAGATTAGTATACTACATTACATTCTTAGATGAAAACTCCAGGAAGGTGTGAATTTATTATGAAATAATTAAATTTGATATATTTTTTACTTTTGTGAAATGGAAAAGCTGAGTGAAGAATACACTTGGATATAAAATTGAGTGCTTCGGATCTAGCAATGGTAGGGAGTATGACTAAATTGAATTCAAAAATTATTGTGCCAGTTAAATGTATGTAGGGAGAGAATGGTCCTGAAAACTCCATAGCAAAAAGGAGTTCTTAAGAGGATGAATAAAAATTTTAATAAACATGCAAAGAGCATGAAACTACATGCAAATCTCTGGACTATTAGTTGCAGTTTATTTTAAGGTTCTTTTAAAGCATAGACAAACAAAAAGCTATATATCTCATTTAAATGATTTGTGTTTCTTATCATATGTATTGGTTGATCAAATTGCCATAGTCAAGCTTACGCCCAAAAAGTGTAACTTCATTAGATATATAGGGAATGACTCGACAAAAAAATCGTAGACATTGAAATAAAAAGAACCATCAAGAGCTGAAATGTTATCTATAATGAGTATGTACTATATACGTATTGGTCAATCACCAACTCCTAAGAAATCATCAATCCAAATAGTATTAAATTGGACAAGTCATGAATAAGTTAGGGAATGCCATAGAAATTTTTGGAGTAGCTTGTGCTGAATACATATGTAACCCAAGTCAAAATTCATATGAAATCTCTAGTCAACTAACTCTTATTCTTTTTATTGTATTGCATGGCCCTTATGGAAGTATGAGAATCTAAATGCCATAAATAAGCAATCCTAATGAACAATTATTTAGAGCGAGACTTGCTATAAAAGAAGTGACGAACATTTCATAAAAATGATATCATGATGTTAGCCAAGTTGCCTAAAGATAAGATTGAAGGAATTGTAAAACAAATGAATATATAACATAAATGAAGAATATGTAAGGACTAAAATGTGCAAGGAGAGCATTGTTAGAAAGATTTAACAAAAAGAATTTATGGATTTTGCTGAGATTTTTTCACTCGTTCGTGAACCAATGATTACTTAATCAAAATTGAGTAATATAGCAACGAAAGATAAATACCTTAAGCATATGGGTACTGAGATAACTTTTTTATATGATGATTGAAAAGAATACATCATATGGCTCAATCCAAAGGTTTGATTGAACCAATAAAAGAAAACCTTGTATGTAAGCTTAATTAAAATCTTTATGCTATGAAACAAGTGCCTTATCAATCATGCAAACAATTTGATGTGCTCATACTTAGGATCTAATTATGCATTCAAAGCATTGACCATCACTATTATTTTAATGGAATATGAAAATATTATATTATTATAGATATAGGAGACTTGTTAATTATAGGGTCTTATTGTAAAAAGTTCAACAACTTAAAAAGATAGTAATAAAATGAATTTGACGTAACAGATCTACAGAAAGCAATAAGATTCTCTTAATAAAAATAGATCATAACAAGGCCTTAAGTACCTTAAGTCTTCTACTATCACAATATATTGAAAATGTATTGGATATGTTCAATATAACAAACAAAAAACTATAAATACATTTCTTGATAACCATTTTTGATTATTTAAAAAAATTAAACATTAACTTAAAAAAAAACAAATTGCTATAGTCTCCCACTTTTTAGTCGTTGGATACATGCAATGAATTTTTCATGACTAGGTATTGCATAAAAAATTATAATTCAATATATGTCAAATCATGATAAGAAAATATTAAGGAGTAAAGTGGATATCATGCAATCTTAAAATTAAAATCAACTATTCTTTGAAGTTTAAAAGATTGAGTTAAAATTATAGGCCTATGTTCAGATTTTATGGATACATAAACATATGTGAGAGTACCATTGACTACACCTAAACTTTTGGCGGTTTTCAATCAGTTGGATCGAACAGTTGAAGAAGATAAGCGCCATATTAACTACAAAAATGAATTTTTCTCATCACTAAACTAGCAAGGCGATGATCAGGCTTAAAAGCTTTTTAAACCAGCTATAGGCTAGAAGAAGACATTATCACACTTAGAAATATCTCATACAACTCAGGTATCACTACACATTAACTTATGTGAATAATTATATAAGTGTGCTTCATATAGAGGCTTTGTATATCATACATTAAGCTTGATATAAGTTTGATCTTGTATTGGAGATTGTTAAAATTATTCAAAAAATGTCTTGGATAATCACTATGAGACATGATTGGGAGTTATTACTTAATGTGAATATTGAAATGAGATTTGCAAAAGTATGGTTAAATCCTTTTATGAGCTATAAGAAATAATAAGCAAATGAAGATATGAAAAGATGGGGAGAGTGAGGTGCCAATCGAGATTAGAGGAGCTTTGGGCTTTCATTAGATGTCTTCAATTTCTTCAAAAGGGTGATGTGTTATTAGTTTCAGTTTTGGCAAGACAATAAGGTTTTGTCTATAATAGGGAGTAATTCTCATTTAGATCTCTACAATAAAGAAAGAAATATAATAAATATAGCATCAATACTTTATTTATCATGCCCTGACCTCCTTATTTTCAATGTTGTAGGCTAATTTCTATCTTAGACATTGATATAGACAATATAATGTCTTTATCTTCATCTTTATATGAAGTTAATTACTTCATGTACACATCTTTTAAAGCTAGTGGGCTAGTTAATCTCTATGGGCCATTATCTCAAATATTTTGCATGTGTCGTATGCATCTCTTTGTATAATTGATGTACTTAGCTTCTAGCCTTAATGTTTTTGCTCATTACTTCTAGTCTAAAAAATACTTTTTTTTTTTACAATTGTTTATTCTTGAACATCATCAACTTTATAAGTTGATCTCATCTCGACGGATCCGTCTTCCACATTCATATATGTTGGTTGTACTCGGTGTTAACCCTAATTTATTTTAATAATTTGTCGCAATATCTAATCATTGTTACTATTGATTTATTCTTTTTTGGTATCGTAATCATTGCCTACAATGTTAAATGATATATCTTAAACACTTTCAGATTCAAGCGGATGCCGCCAAAAGTCGAGGAATCAAGCATTGTTTGTGGGAGATAGAGTCAACAGAATATAATGAACAACAAGTGAAGAAGCAAATGGAAGACATGATTGGATGTGCAATGCAATTCCTCAAGTTCAAAGCCATCTACATAATGCCAATATCATTAGGTAATACTATTTTTTGCTCCCACATTCAATCCTCCAACCCATATAACATGAATTCCATTGGGCCTGAAGCCCCATCATAGGTTTCAGGTCGCGGGTCACCTCTTTGCACGTGCCCATCAACAACTCCTACATACTTTTATTATTATTATTATTAGAGATAAGTTCATGCATTGCACTCGAAACCTTGCTATGTACAAAAATAGCATCCATGCCATTTTTTTGAGCTAACTAACCAGTGTATTTATGTGTGCCACAATCTAATCATTGCAAATATAGATTGAGGTTTTATTGTGAATTTTGATGTTTAATCGAGAACTTGAAAAACAACTGAAAGAGGTGCTAGTTTTGTAAATAACAAAGTTTTGAGTGCTATCCATGTAATTGCCTTATAATTAAGGGATAATTACTACTACTATTATTATTATTATATTTGTCACTCATATGAATCATATAACTTGCTCTCTTTCACTTCATTTATAGAATTGGGTTGATTAAAAAGAGATTTGTAGACATTTTTATTTGTTTGATTCATTGGAATTGAATGTTGTGCTCCTCCATGTCTTTTTTAGGAACATAAAATAAGTTGATAGCATTTGCTTATTAGCTTCAACTCTTGGGTTGATATTTCTTTTCTATTAATGAATTGAAATTAACTTAGGCCCATTGATATTATATTCTTAGGTCATTTACATAAGTAGCACACAATTCTTATGTATTTATATATCTCACATTCGAACTTTTGATATTTACACACAGCACTAAAATCTTTAAAATCATATAAAAAATAGGATTATTAACATTATTTTCTTAAAAATTATTTTACATTTTTCAAAATTGATTGCACTTTTACTACTTTGTTTGGCCAATGTGCATATAAACGACCCATAAAAGTATTCATCAATTTTGAAATGAAAATTTTGATGCATCAAAATGGATGAAAAAAGATGGTAAAAATTATGAAATTATTTGTGGCACTAAATTTAATGATGAGTTTATGAATATAATTAGAAATGATCATATTCATGTTATGATAAACCTAAATGAGTTGTTATAAGGACCTTAAGAACTCATTGAAATTTGTAAAAGAAACCTTTGAAGGGTATTCCTCCAAAATATAATGTTATAAACACTTTCGTTGAAATTTAAGTGTATGTTTGGAGCAGCTGTAGCTTATTAAAAAACAGTTGTGAAGCGGTTGAAAAAGAATTTGATGTTCAAAAAGCTGTGGTGGTTATTACAATTTTTTTTTTTTTTGAAAAAGTTAGACTGTAGCAAGAAAATTATCATCACACCTAGTCAGCATTGATGAGAAAACAAAGATTTCAGCTGTAGTTTTTTTAAAAAAAGCTATCAAAATACAGTTTACACAAACAAATAAAACTACGGTGCGTTGCTACATCGCCGCCCAAAACGAGCCTAAGTTTTATATAATTTCACTCAAGTATTTCTTTAAGAAACAAGAGGTAAAATACTATTGTCATGTGTACATTTAGTGCAATTTCATTCTAGCAATTTCACCTAATTTATTTCTCACATCTGATTAAGATGCAAAAATTATATTTATATTTATCATTTCCTATGTTTTACTATATTAAAGCTCTATAATTTCACTTCCATATATGGGGGTAAAATATTGCTAGATTTCAACATGTTGTGCTGAAACTTATGAAGTTGCAAATTCATGCACAATAAACCCAAAATGATTTGTGATTCTCATAAATAATAATTATTATAAAGTGGAAGGTTATCAATATAATATATATAACTTATATAAATTATAATTTTATTTATTTTTGAAAAGAATTTACATAAATACCATAAAATGATTTTTATTATTGGCAACCTTCCTAGATTAAAAGCTCTAAATCTTACTTTTTTCTCCTATCTAAATTCCAAAGGAATCCACAAGTATCACAAACTTCTTCTCTTCGTCAAACAAACATTGTTGAGCCCAACGACGCCTTTCATCTCTTAAACGAGTCGAGTTCGAGCCACTCCCACATTGTGCTAGAGTTTGATTAATTAATCGAGTACGAGCTCAAGTTTAAGTTTACAAGTTCGAGCTGGCTCACGAACTTGACTTGTTTATTAGAAGAGTAATAAAATAATATTAATTTAAGCTAGTGTAATAATAAGTCAAACAAACATTGTTGAGCCCAACGACGCCTTTCATCTCTTAAACGAGTCGAGTTCGAGCCACTCCCACATTGTGCTAGAGTTTGATTAATTAATCGAGTACGAGCTCAAGTTTAAGTTTACAAGTTCGAGCTGGCTCACGAACTTGACTTGTTTATTAGAAGAGTAATAAAATAATATTAATTTAAGCTAGTGTAATAATAAGTCAAACAAACATTGTTGAGCCCAACGACGCCTTTCATCTCTTAAACGAGTCGAGTTCGAGCCACTCCCACATTGTGCTAGAGTTTGATTAATTAATCGAGTACGAGCTCAAGTTTAAGTTTACAAGTTCGAGCTGGCTCACGAACTTGACTTGTTTATTAGAAGAGTAATAAAATAATATTAATTTAAGCTAGTGTAATAATAAGTCAAACAAACATTGTTGAGCCCAACGACGCCTTTCATCTCTTAAACGAGTCGAGTTCGAGCCACTCCCACATTGTGCTAGAGTTTGATTATTTAATCGAGTACGAGCTCAAGTTTAAGTTTACGAGTTCTAGCTAGCTCACGAACTTTAACTTGTTTATTAGAGGAGTAATACAATAATATTAATTTAAGCTAGTGTAATAATAAAATGACTAAAGAAATAAATAAATAGAAGAAATAATAAGAAATAATTTAATATAAAATAAAAAAAATATAAAATATTATTTTTATGACACATAAATTTTATAAAATTTATATTCCTTACAAAATAAATTTCATAAAATTCTAATTTATTCGCTTAAGTTGACTCAACATATAAATATTTAATTATTTTTCTAATTCTTTTTTTTAATGATGCTTGCACAGCTAATCACACGAATTAGGGAACATCTGCTTGTTAAAATAATAGTTAGATGATATTATATTCCTAATTAGAATCTTAACCAAATCTATCATCGTGTTATGTTTATTTATTTATATATTGAATTGAAATGTGTATTGAGTTTTAAATGTTGATGATTGAACCATATAATCTAATTATTAGATATTTGTTGAATCTTTTTAGGACGTAGGATTTAATAATCTGAAGGGACTCTTTTCATTTGTGGGCATCTATAACTCGGAAGAAACCTGTATAAAGGGAAAAAATATTACATCAGTACTACGCACGTAGAGGAACGTGCGTACCCAATGAAATCACACCACGATATCCTGCGCGACGCATAAAAAAAACGGAGCAGTAACACGAGGAATATTCCCCCCGTGTTATTCATGTGTTATTGTGTGTTATTGTATCATAAGAATATTCCTGGTGTTATAATAACATAATAACACATGAATAACACATGAATAACACACAATAACACAAGAATAACATGGAGAGAATATTTCCCCGTGTTACTGCGTCTNGATGTCGTGGCGTGTTTTGATTGGCTACGCACGTTATTTTTACGTGCGTAGTACTGATGTAATATTTCTTCGTATAAAGGAGGAGATCTAATTTCCATGTCTTCGATAAGACGAGGAGATGATCTTACTATAGAGAGAGAGAGAGAGAGAGAGAGAGAGAGAGATGGATGAGGGGGCACATAAATGGTGATGGAGCATAAGTCAATACCTTTAATGTTTATTATTGTTTAGGCTTTTTGCCAATATTGAGGACCACAGGCTGAGGCGGCTTAAGTGGACTGGTTTGATCTGCGTCGTGGCTCTTAGGTCAGTCTGACATGTCAGTTCAACGAGTCATTTAGATAGGTGGGTTTAATGGATCTAGTTGAGGTATGTAATGTGATTGATGATGGACTTCGAATCATGTGGTTCAAGAAAGCCTATTTATTCTATTACGTGCCCATGGCAGTCAATTATTGGTACACAAATACATAATATTTATATTTTTTTAATGAAGTTCAAATACTTATAAGTTAAAAGATTTAACCTCAAATATGATTATTTTTTAAACATTTTTATAGAATTTATACATTTAATTATATGCAAAGTTTATGAAATACATGAGATTAATAAATTTTGGATAAACCATCTAATAAAATAATTATGCTCTCATTAAGTAAATTATTAAATTTTTGACAAGTAATTTGTTTAACAATAAATAAATATACTTACAATATATGTTCNGGCCTTAAGTACCTTAAGTCTTCTACTATCACAATATATTGAAAATGTATTGGATATGTTCAATATAACAAAAGAAAAACTATAAATACATTTCTTGATAACCATTTTTGATTATTTTAAAAAATAAACATTAACCTTAAAAAAAAACATATTGCTAAAGTCTCCCACTTTTTAGTTGTTGGATACATGAAATGAATTTTTCATGACTAGGTATTGCATAAAAAATTATAATTAAATATATGTCAAATCATGATAAGAAAATATTAAGGAGTAAAGTGGATATCATGCAATCTTAAAATTAAAATAAACTATTCTTTGAAGTTTAAAAGATTGAGTTAAAATTATAGGCCTATGTTCAGATATTATGGATACATAAACATATGTGAGAGTACCATTGACCACATCTAAACATTTGGCGGTTTTCAATCAGTTGGATCCAACAGTTGAAGAAGGTAAGCGCCATATTAACTACAAAAATGAATTTTTCTCATCACTAAACTAGCAAGGCGATGATCAGGCTTAAAAGCTTTTTAAACCAGCTATAGGCTAGAAGAAGACATTATCACACTTAGAAAAATCTCATACAACTCAGGTATCACCACATATTAACTTATGTGAATAATTATATAAGTGTGCTTCATATAGAGGCGTTGTATATCATACATTAAGCTTGATATAAGTTTGATCTTGTATTGGAGATTGTTAAAATTATCAAAAAATGTCTTGGATAATCACTATAAGNATGTTTTTATATATATATATATATATATATATATATATATATATATATATATATAATCTATGCATGAAAAGGAATATTTTACTTTAAAAATTAAAATAGTGATATTTTTTACGTGATATAAAATATTTGGGTATTTTATATAAAAAGCTAATTTTAAATAGTATATATATATAAAGACATATATAGAAAATGCACCTAAATATAAATAGACTCTATGTATCCCATGCCTAAATTATTTTTATTTAAATAAAAAATCTAATTATATTCCCACTTAATCATAAGTTATCTTTAAGAACTCTTTCATGATGCTAATTATTAATTAAATATGTTGCAGCTTAAGTTATCAGTTGAACGATTGAGATTTAATTATAATTAATTACAAGCAAATGATCATTATGTTAAGCTTAATTAGCTTTTTTTTTTATTCTAATGAGTACAGGATGCATATTTAAGACTGAGTTAATAAATAAAAAATATGATTGGTTAATATAATTATTTGTGGCTTAATCAAAAATTGATTAAGCTAACTAGGGATTTAACAATTGATTAGAATAATTAGATGGTGAATTTAATAAATCAATATTTTGTAAGTTAGGAGCAATCTAATAATCAGTCAGAATTATTTTAATTTAATATGACTAATCATGCACGATTTACGTTAGAAATTCTTAAGAAAATACTCGGCCCGAATGATTAGATCGTATTTAATTACTAATTTTATTTTAAGAAGGGATTAGGTGAATTATGATTAAACTAACTAGTCTTCAACTAGCCTTAGGGCCCGTTTGGGGCAGACGTTTTTGAAAACGTTGTCAGTCGTGTTTGAGTTTTTTATACTAAACGCAGGTCGCAGGTTGACCCGCGGGCCACGTTTCAGGATAAGCTGCTTATTTTGAAACGCACAACCTGCCTCAAACAGACCCTTACATAGATATCAATTAATCAGTTATTAAACGTATTGATCATATTATTTATTGATAAAAATATTTGCACTCATTGAACAGAATAATTCATTGATAAGCATAATTAATTAGTAGTCTTGTATTAATGAAGATTTTATTTACACTAATTAAGGATTATTTTAATTTAATTTGGCTCTGTAACTACACATTGATTTCTTTTAAATTTACATTAGAAAGCTTTAAAATAATATTTCATCCGATTTAGATTTTAAATTAATATCCAGAACCTCCTAAATTTAAATATGACAGATTCGCAGTATGACAAGATCACAACCGTTGGACAATACACACCAGTAGGATCGAACGGCCAGTTGACTCCCCTCGCTAGGGCTGTCAAAAAAGCTCTTTTCGGTTCGGCAATGAGTTCGTGTTCGATTCGTTCGATAAATAAATGAGATGACGTGAACNATCTACATAATGCCAATATCATTAGGTAATACTATTTTTTGCTCCCACATTCAATCCTCCAACCCATATAACTTGAATTCCTTTGGGGCTGAAGCCCCGTCATAGGTTTCAGGTCGTGGGTCACCTCTTTGCACGTGCCCATCAACAACTCCTACATACTTTTATTATTATTATCATTAGAGATAAGTTCATGCATTGCACTCGAAACCTTGCTATTTACAAAAATAGCATCCATGTCATTTTCTTGGAGCTAACTAACCGGTGTATTTGTACGTGCCACAATCTAATCATTGCAAATATGGATTGAGGTTTTTATTGTGAATTTTGATGCTTAATCGAGAACTTGAAAAACTGCTGAAAGAGGTGCTAGTTTCGTAAATAGCAAAGTTTTGAGTGCTATCTATGTAATTGCCTTATAATTAAGGGATAATTACTATTATTATTGTTATTATTACTATTATATTTGTCACTCATATGAATCATATAACTCGCTCTCTTTCACTTCATTTATATAATTGGGTTGATTAAAAAGAGATTTGTAGACATCTTTATTTGTTTGATTTATTGGAATTGAATGTTGTGCTCCTCCTTGTCTTTTTATTGTTGGTTAATTCAAAAATTATTTTACATTTTTCAAAATTGATTACACTTTTACCACTTTGTTTGGCCAATGTGCATGTAAACGACCCATAAGATTATTCATCAATTTTGAAACGAAAATTTTGATGCATCAAAATGAATGAAAAATGATGGTAAAAATTATGAAATTATTTGTGGCACTAAATTTAATGATGTGTTTATAAATATAATTAGAAATGATCATATTCATGTCATGATAAACCTAAATGAGTCGTTATGAGGACCTTAAGAACTTGTTGAAATTTGTGAAAGAAACCTTTGAAGGGTATTCCTCCAAAACATAATGTTATAAGCACTTTAGTTGAAATTTAAGGATCTGTTTGGGACAGCTGCAACTTATTAAAAAGCTGTGAAATTATTGAAAAATAATTTGATGTTCAAAAAGCTGTGGTGGTTATTACAATTTTTTTTTTTTTTCAAAAAAGTTAGACCGTAGCTAGAAAATTGTCATGACATCTAGTCAGAATTGATGGGAAAACACAGATTTCAACTGTAGTTTTTTAAAAAAGCTATCAAAATGCAGTTTACACAAACAAATGAAACTACGGTGCGGTGAAACATCGCCGCCCAAAACAAACCTAAGTTTTATATAATTTCACTGAAGTATTTCTTTAAGAAACAAGAGGTAAAAGACTATTGTCATGTGTATATTTAGTGCAATTTCATTCTAGCAATTTCACCTAATTTATTTCTCACATCTGATTAAGATGCAAAAATTATATTTATATTTATTATTTCCTATGTTTTACTATATTAAAGCTCTATAATTCACGGCCATTACATGGGGGTAAAATATTGCTACATTTCAAAATGTTGTGCTGAAACTTATGAAGTTGCAAATTCATGTACAATAAACCCAAAATGATTTGTGATTCTCATAAATAAGAACTATTATAAAGTGGAAGGTTATCAATATAATACATATAACTTATATAAATTATAATTTTATTTATTTTTGAAAAGAATTTACATAAATACCATAAAATGATTTTTATTATTGGCAACCTTTATAGATTAAAAGCTCTAAATCTTAATTCTTTCTCCTATCTAAATTCTGAAGGAATCCACAAGTATCACAAACTTCTTCTCTTCGTCAAACAAACATTGTTGAGCCCAACGACGCCTTTCATCTCTTAAACGAGTCGTTTTCGAGTCACTCACACATTGTGCTAGAGTTTGATTAATTAATCGAGTACGAGCTCAAGCTTAAGTTTACAAGTCATAGTTGGCTCACGAACTTGACTTGTTTATTAGAAGAGTAATAAAATAATATTAATTTAAGCTAGTGCAATAATAAAATAACTAAAGAAATAAATAAATAGAAGAAATAATAAGAAATCATTTAATATAAAATATAGAATATAGAATATTATTTTTATGACACATAAATTTTATAAAATTTATATTCCTTACAAAATAAATTTCATAAAATTCTAATTTATTCGCTTAAGTTGACTCCACATTGAAATATTTAATTATTTTTCTAATTCTTTTTCTTAATGATGCTTGAGCAGCTAATCACACAAATTAGGGAACATCTGCTTGTTAAAATAATAGTTAGATGATATTATATTCCTAATTAGAATCTTAACCAAATCTATCATCGTGTTATGTTTATTTATTTATTTATTGAATTGAAATGTATATTGAGTTTTAAATGTTGATGATTGAACCATATAATTTAATTATTAGATGATTGTTTAATATAATTTAATTTAAATTAATTGTGTTTATTATTGTTGAATCCTTTTAGGACGTCGGATTTAATAATCTAAAGGGACTCGTTTCATCAGTGTAATTTATAAATTTTAGGACGTCGGCTTTTATAACTCGGAAAGAGACCTGTATAAAGGTGGAGATCCGAAATCGGTTCGTGAACAGTGTGTTCTTGTTCGGCTCAATTTAAATATTGGTGTTCGTGTTCGGCTCGAAATTGGCTCGTTAAACTAAAATTGAGAAAAATAGATGTAAAGTGTGGGATTCAAACGTGGATCAAATCCATACAAAAGAAGACACTAACCACATTGCCACATGAGGTGTTATGATTTAAACTTAAACATAAATATATATAATATATTATTATATAAATAATATATGTAATATATCGTTATATAAAATAACATAAAATATATAATATATTATTATATAAATAATATATGTAATATATTGTTATATAAAAAGTTACATATTTTTTTTTCGAGCCATTTCGAGCCGAACACGAGCGAACAAACTATTGTTCGTGTTCGGCTCGTTTACATTTTGAGCTTAAAAATTTGTTTGTGTTCGGCTCGTTAGGCTTAACGAACGAACCGAACACGAGCTGTTCACGAACAATGAGCCAAATCGACAGCCCTAAGACGAGGAGATGATCTTACTAGAGAGAGAGAGAGAGAGAGAGATGAATGAGGGGGCTCATAAATGGTGATGTAGCATAAGTCAAAACCTTTAATGTTTAGTATTGCTTAGGATTTTTGCCAATATCCGAGGACCACAGGCTGAGGCGATTTCAGCGGACTGGTCTGATCGGCGTCGTAGCTCCTGGGAAGGTGATAAATGGTACTGAATCTCTTAGGTCAGTCCGACATGTCAGTTCAGCGAGTCATTCAGGTAGGTGGGTTTAATGGATCTAGTTGAGGCATGTAATGTGATTGATGATGGACTTCGAATCATGTCGTTCTTCATGTAACTATTAGCGCATAATCGGATATATATATATATATATATAT
>JXCR01098259.1:103933-142930 GCA_002079205.1 Phalaenopsis hybrid cultivar | reverse complement strand
TTTATACATATATATATATATATATATATATATATATATATATATATATTGTCTTACCTATGCATGAAAAGGAATATTTCATTTTAAAAATTAAAATAGTGATATTTTTTTACGTGATATAAAATATTTGGGTATTTAATATAAAAAGCTAATTTTAAATAGTATATATATAAATACATATATTTGGAAATGCACCTAAATATAAATAGAGTCTATGTATCCCATGCCTAAATTATTTTTATTTAAATTAAAAAATCAAATTATATGCCCAATTAATCATAACTTATCATTAAGAACTATTTCATGATGCTAGTTATTAATTACACAAACTAATTAAGAATAGACTAATTCATTAATAATTTATAAGGAATAATAAGTAGTTAATAAGTAAATATGTTGCAGCTTAAGTTATCAGTTGAACGATTGAGATTTAATTATAATTAATTACAAGCAAATGATCATTATGTTAAGCTTAATTAGCTTTTTTTTTATTCTAATGAGTACAGGATGCATACTTAAGACTGAGTTAATAAATAAAAAAATATGATTGGTTAATATAATTATTTTGGCTTAATCAAAATTTGATTAAGCTAACTAGGGATTTAACAATTGATTAGAATAATTAAATGGTGAATTTAGTAAATCAATATTTTGTAAGTTATGAGCAATTAAAAAATTAGTATGGCAAGAATAAATCAGAATTATTTTAATTTAATATGACTAATCATGCACTATTGGCCTTCCAAATTCTTAAGAAAACACTCGGCCTGGATGATTAGATCGTATTTAATTACTAATTTTATTTTAAGTAGGGATTAGGTGAATTATGATTAAACAAACTAGTCTTCAACTAGCCTTAGGACCCGTTTGGGCAGCTTATAAGTGCGGCGACGTTTTTGAAAATGCAGCTGAACCATTTGGTTTGCACGTTTTTTAGAACGTTGTCTGCCGCGTTTGAGTTTTTTACACTAAATGCAGGCCGCAGGTCGACCCACGGGCCGCGTTTCATGATAAGCTGTTTATCTTGAAACGCACAAGCTGCCCCAGACAGACGCTTACATAGATATCAATTAATCAATTATTAAACGTATTGATCATCTTATTTATTGATAATAGCTTAATTATCATGGCGTTATCTTTAAATTGTTAGAAAATATCCTAAATTTAAATTATTTGATGAATTAGTATTTTATCATGAATATTTGCACTCATTAAACATAATAATTCATTGATAAGCATAATTAATTAGTGGTCTTGTATTAATGAAGATTTTATTTACACTAATTAAGGATTATTTTAATTTAATTTGGCTCTGTAACTACACATTGATTTCTTTTAAATTTACATTAGAAAGCTTTAAAATAATATTTCATCCGATTTAGATTTTAAATTAATATCCAGAACCTCCTAAATTTTAAATATGACAGATTCGCAGTATGACAAGATCACAACCGTTGGACAATACACACCAGCAGGATCGAACGGCCAGTTGACTCCCCTCGCTAGGGCTGTCAAAAAAGCTCGTTGTTCGCGAACAGTTCCTGTTCGGTTCGACAATGAATTCGTGTTCGATTCGTTCGATAAATAAACGAGACGGACGTCAACCAAATTTTTTCGTTCGGTTAGTTAAACGAACCGAACACGAACAATGATGCGTTCGTTCGTGTTCGAATCGTTATTGTTCAAAATATAAAATAATTTAAAATAATTATATATAAAAATTTTATGATATTAAAAAAAAATAAATTTCATAACTATAATATTATAATAAATTAATAATAACAATAAACTAATATACTAATATATATATTATTTATTTATATAATATAAATTATATAATTAATATATTATATTCTTTCTATATATTAATATTAAGGATGTCAAACTAGCTCGTCATTCGCGAACAGCTCGTGTTCGGTTCGTTCGTTAAGAAACCAACACAAGCAGTGACTTCACGAACAATTTCGAACACGAGTTTATTTCATACAAACTAAATTTCAAATGAACCGAACACGAACATAAGCTCTATTCATTAGTGTTCGTTTTGTTTACACCCCTACCCCTCACTGTACGCGTTATTGTCGCCGTTGGAAAGCTCTCAACCATTCAATAAAAAGAATTAAAAAAAAACAAAAATCATAATAATATATTTAAGAAAAATGATCCACTTAAACGAATATTTATCAAATTGGTTAAAAAAGTAACATCAAATTAATAATTCATAACCGCGTTTTATTCCAACAAATTCATTTTAGTGAAAAAAAAAAATATAAAATTTTNTTTATAAATTATAATATATAATAAATTAATAATAATAATATATTAATAATATACTAATATAAATATTATTTCTATATATTAATATTAGAGATGTCAAACTGGCTTGTCATTCGCGAACAACTCGTGTTCGGTTCGTTCGTTAAGAAACCAACACGAACAGTGACTCCACGAACAATTTCGAATACGAGTTTATTTCATACAAACTAAATTTCTTTCAAACGAACCGAACACGAACATAAGCTTTGTTCGTTCACGTTCGGTTCGTTTACACCCCTACCCCTCNATCTTTTTAAAGAAACTTGAATTTAAAGGTTCTTCTTGGAGATTCAAAAAGTGGTAAGGAAATAATAAAAAAAAAAAAAAAAAAAAAAAAAAAAAAAAACAAATAAAAATCATAATAATATATATTTAAGAAAAATGATCAAATTGGTTAAAAAAGTAACATCAAATTAATAATTCATAACAGCGTTTTTTTTCCAATAAATTCATTTTAGTGAAAAAAAAATCTAAAATTTTATATTTAAATCGAATTAATTGCAATATAAAAATTAATTGAATATTTACATATTTCATCCATCTTAAAATAAAATTAAAGTTTTGAAATTCATTTCACTTGTTTTCCGGCAATAATATCATTACATAATTATTCTAATTCCAAAATATTTTTTGCACTTTCATGAAATAATCAAATTATTGTAATTTTCAACTTTAACATTGACTTGCAGTCATTATTACTAAACAAACCCAAATTTGGACATAAATTNATATCCCTTTGCAGGGAAAAATTACTTCATACGGATGGCGTATGCAGAGATGCATGCATCGTCCGATCTCCACCGTTGATCAGCCCAAAGTTGTATTTTGATGGACACATGTTTTAAAACAAAAAAAAAATAATAAAAGTTCTGATCAACGGTGGAGATCGGATGACGCATGCATCTCTGCATACGCCGTCTGTATGGAATAATTTTTCATTTGCAGCACTGTATGTTTTCAAGGGTCAGGAGCCAAACCCATTGCTTCTGATCCTTTCATTATTCTCAACCTCCTGCATGAAGAAATGAACATCCTGCAAAAAAAATATATATAAAAAATTAATTAATTAATTTTTAATTATTTAAAATCAAGGAATATTTACATATTTATCCCACAATTCTTATGTATTTATATATCTTACACCTAATCTTTTTATATTTACATGCATAGCGCTAAAATCTTTAATATTACATTACTAATTATTTAAAATAAAATACATATTTTTCATGCATGGGTCTATAGCATCAAAATGTTAAGAATATTATAAATATAAATATTTAGGTGTTAGATATGTAAATACATAGAATTTGTGTGGTATGTAAGTAAATTTTCCTAAAATGAAATGTTTAATTGTAAAATAAAGAAAATAAAATATGAACTTACTCCCATGGGACATCTCCAGCCAGCATCCAATCCCCATCTTTGTCTTCATATGCAATTGCATACTCAGTTCCACTTGTTGCTTCTACCTCTAAATTCTTACATTCTAAGGGGGCAAAATAAAAAAAAAAAGAAAAAAAGTAGATAAAAAAATAAATTAATATTGATCATCAAAATAGTCTCGGGTACGAAAAATTACTTTATATTAACACCGCATACAGAGATGCATATAGTGTCTGATCTCTACCGTCTATCACAGTAAAGATGTATGACCGTTGCTCTTATTTTGCTTCTTTTTTTTAATTTGCTGTGATGGATTATGGAGATTGGACAACGGTGTTCGTATGGAATAATTTTTCCCAAGGAACAGTTGCAAAAATCATGTAATTATTATATTGTAAAAAAAAATCTAAATTGCTTTATTATGGCGTGTTTTTGTGCAAAAATTGAGAAAAAAAAATTGGGGCAAATTTTTTTTTCTAATTTAGCTTTTAAAAGATAAAATAACTGAAAAATATTAATTAAGGCATAATATGAAAATCATTGTTTTGATTTGCAAATATGTGTTTTAAGAAAATTTGGGTACAGCGATAAAAAAGATTAATTAATTAAGGGTTTGTTTGGGGTAGTTGCAGCTTATTAAATAGTCAGTTGATAAGCTAAGTGTTGTGACTATTATAATTTTTTTTTTTGGAAAAGCCAGATCGTTGCCAGTAAGCTGTTACCACACCTAGTTAAGTGCGGTGTGAAAACGCTACTTTCAGCGTTTTCAAAACACATAAGCTGTCAAAACACAGTTTATCCAAAGAGGCCAGGTGCGTTTTCAAAACGCCGCCACACCAAATAAGCTGCCCCAAACATGCCCTAAATCTAGTTAAAAGTGATTATAAGGTTGTAGTGTGGAAAATAAATATAAAAAAAAAATTTATTATGAAATTATAGATTATTTTTTTATTTTAAAATTATAATTTAGAGGTGAGATATGTAAATACATAACATTGGAATGATATGGTACATCTGTAAATTTAATAAATATATATATGTAAAATGCTGACCTAAAGAACCAAAAGGGAAATATTTGAACATATTTTCCAAAGCATCTCTAAGCTCCTCATAACCCTTATAGATCATGAGATCTATTTTCCTCAGGTAGGGCGCTCCGTCCATCCTGACCTTCANTATATATATATATATATATAATTTTAAAAGAAGAAATTTAAGGCAAAACATGAAAATATGAGACCAAAAATAATAATTATTAAAATTTCTTTTTTTTGATCCATATCCCTTTGTAGGGAAAAATTAGTTCATACGGAAGACGTATGCAGAGATGTATGCGCCGTCCGATCTCCACCGTTGATCAGATCAAAATTGTATTTCGGTAGACCGATTTTTTTTTAAAAAAAAAATGATAAAAGCTCTGATAAACGGTGGAGATCGGATAACGCATACATTTCTGCATACGCCGTCCGTATGAAATAATTTTTCATTTGCAGGATTGTATGTTTTCAAGGGTGAGGAGCCAAGCCCATTGCTTCTGATCCTTTCATTATTCTCAACCTCCTGCACGAAGAAATGAACATCCTGCAAAAAATATATATATAAAAAATTAATTAATTAATTAATTTTTAATTATTTAAAATCAAGGAATATTTACATATTTGTCCCACAATTCTTATGTATTTATATATCTTACACCTAATCTTTTTATATTAACAAGCATAACGCTGAAATCTTTAATATTACATTACTAATTATTTAAAATAAAATACACTTTTTTCATGCATAGGTTAGCATCAAAATGTTAAGAATATTATAAATACAAATATTTAGGTGCTAGATATGTAAATACATAGAATTTATGTGGTATGTAAGTCAATTTTCCTAAAATGAAATGTGTAATTATAAAATAAAGAAAATAAAATATGAACTTACTCCCATGGGACATCTCCAGCCAGCATCCAATCCCCATCTTTGTCTTCATATGCAATTGCATACTCAGTTCCACTTCTTGCTTCTACCTCTAAATTCTCACATTCTAAGGGGCCAAAATAAAAAAAAAGAAAAAAAAAAAAAAGTAGATAAAAAATTAATAAATAAATATTGATCATCAAAACAGTCTAGGATACGAAAAATTACTCGTACGGACACCACATGCAGAGATGCATATAGTGCCTGATCTCTATTGTCTATCACAACAAAAATGTATGATCGTGGGCCTTATTTCAATTTTTTTTTAAAATTTGCTAGGATGGACGATGGAGATTGGAGAACTGTGTCAGTACAAAAATCATGTAATTATTATACTGTAAAAAATATCTAAAGTGCTTTATTATGACATGTTTTTGTGCAAAAATTGAGAAAAGTAAATTGGGGCAAATTTTTTTTTTCTAATTTAGCTTTTAAAAGATAAAATAACTGAAAATATTAATTAAGGCATAATATGAAAATCATTGTTTTGATTTGCAAATATGTGTTCTAAGGAAATTTGGGTACAATCATAAAAAAAATTAATTAATTAAGGGTCTGTTTGAGGCAGCTGCAGCTTATTGAATAATCTGCTGATAAGCTAGATGCTGTGGCTATTATAATTTTTTTTTTTTTGAAAAGCTACACCGTTGCCAGTAAGCTGTCACCACACCTAGCTAAGTGCGGTGTGAAAACACTATTTTCAGCATTTTCAAAACACATAAGCTGCCATTACCCAAAGAGGTCAGGTGCGTTTTCAAAACGATGCCGCACCAAATAAGCTGCCCCAAACATACCCTAAATATAGTTAAAAGTGATTATACGATTGTGGTGTGGAAAATAAATATTAAAAAAAAATTATTATGAAATTATAGATTTTTTTTTTTAATTTTAAAATTAAAATTTAGAGGTGCGATATGTAAATACATAACATTGGAATGATATGGTACATCTGTAAATATAATAAATATATATATGTAAAATGCTTACCTAAAGAACCAAAAGGGAAATATTTGAACATATTTTCCAAAGCATCTCTAAGCTCCTTATAACCCTTATAGATCATGAGATCTATTTTCCTCAGGTAGGGCGCTCCGTCCATGCTGACCTTCACAAGGAATATTCCGGCGCCGGCGATCTCCGCCGCCTCCGACCTCCTTGCCTGAATGCTGTTCCTTCTATTTAACCTCACCGGCGGCCACCCGACCACTTGTGCCCTACAAATTATGTAAAAATTTCTATAAATAATTCCTCGCAAAATAAGATTTATGTAATTAAAAATGGTAATATATATATATATATATATATATATCTGCCTAATATTAATTTTTTTGCAAGATTTAAATAATTTTTTTTTCATAATAAATAATTTTGTAAGAAATTCCTTCAAAGAAATTGTCATAAAAATTATTTATAGCTTTTTCTTTCCTATAAATTATAAAATTTAAATGTAATGAATTTTTAGTAAATTTATTTTGATTTAATTAAAATCTAATTAAAAATTGGTCTATTAATCACATATTATAGTCATCTTAAATTAAAAAGGAAACCAATACCATAAAATTTGAATCATATTCCCATAAATTTTCTCATAAATTTTAAAATCTTAAGCTTCGTTAAACTACTACTGTGAATGTAGCTCGATGATCCTTAATCGCTCGAAAATTAATATGAATTTTTGCTCGGATCGAGATCGAATCGAAATAAACGAGTTAAGCTACGAGCTAAAATTTTGGATCTTATTTTTTTAAGAGTTGACCCCAACTTAGCTTGAAATCAGATCGTTAATAGGCATGGGATGTTATGACTATGAATTTAGCAAATTTAGCTCGAAGGCTTTAATCACTCAAAAATTAATTTGAATTTTGGCTCGGATCAAAATAAATGAGCCAAGATACGGGCCAAAATTTTAGATCAAATTTATTTCGACTCGATTTTGAGCCGCTTTACTCGAAATCAGATCGTTAACACCGCCACCTTAAACTCATTATAAATCTAACTAAATATAATTAAGAAAATAATAATTATAACCGCATCAATCCAATCCAAATAATAACTTTTTGATTTGATGATTAAAAAAACAACTAAAAACTCACTTAGCGGAAGGCCTCTTGAGGTCAAAATCGTCAGTCAACGCCCTCTTCATGACCTTGGAACAAACTGTAGTTACATCGATTCCGGGCAGACCGAGCCTCAGCTCTGTATCTTCTAGATTATCACAGTTTCCGTCCATCTCCGCCGCTGCCGCAGGTGGTGCTAGGTTCCCGGTGATCGCCGGAGTGGAGCTCGTGAGGGAAAGACGAAGGAGTTTGTGGTCCTCTAGAAGACTTATAGGGTTTGGAAGGAATAATGAATAATGCCTGCAGGGAAAGCCGGGCACCTACAGCCTACCCGGTCGGGCAGTTAGGGGACATGGTCGAGAGGTGTGCCGGTTCATGTTGGAGAAGACTGGACCGGTGGATCCGGCGGTTGGACCGGAGGGGACANTATATATATATATTCTGCCTAAAATTAATTTTTTTTGCAAGATTTAAATAATTTTTTTTTCATAATAAATGATTTTGTAAGAAATTCCTTCAAAGAAATTGTCATAAAAATTATTTATAGCTTTTTTTTTCCAATAAATTATAAAATTTAAATGTAATGAATTTTTAATGAATTTATTTTGAGATAATTAGAATCTAATTAAAATTGGTCTATTAATCACATATTATAATCATCTTAAATTAAAAAGGAAACAATTACCATAAAATTTCTCATAAATTTTAAAATATTAAGCGGCGTCAAACTACTGCTGTGAATGTAGCTCAAAGATCGTTAATTGCTCGAAAATTAATATGAATTTTTGCTTGGATCGAGATTAAATCGAAATAAACGAGCTAAGCTACGAGCTAAAATTTTGGATCGAATTTTCTTAAGAGTTGACCCCAACTCAACTTGAAATCAGATCGTTAATAGGCATGGGATGTTATGACTATGAATTCAGCTAATTTAACTCGAAGAGCGTTAATCACTAGAAAATTAATTCGAATTTTGGCTCAGATCAAAATAAATGAGCAGATCAAATTTAATTCGAGTCGATTTTGAGCCGACCCCTGCTCTGGTCGAAATCAGATCGTTAACACCCCCACCTTAAACTCATTATAAATCAAACTAAATATAATTAAGAAAATAATAATCATAACCACATCAATCCAATCCAAATAATAACTTTTTGATTTGATGATTAAAAAAACAGCTAAAAACTCACTTAGCGGAAGGCCTCTTGAGGTCAAAATCCTCAGTCAACGCCCTCTTGTTGACCTTGGAGCAAACTGTAGTTACATCGATTCCGGGCAGACCGAGCCTCAGCTCTGTATCTTCTAGATTATCACAGTTTCCGTCCATCTCCGCCGCTGCCGCCGGTGGTGCTAGGTTCCCGGTGATCGCCGGAGTGGAGCTCGTGAGGGAAAGACGAGAGAGTTTGTGGTCCTCTTGAAGACTTATAGGGTTTGGAAGGAATAATGAATAATGCCTGCAGGGAAGGCCGGGCAGCGCCAGCCGAACCGGTCGGGCAGTTAGGGGGCATAGTTGAGAGGTGTGCCGGTTCATGTTGGAGAAGACTGGACCGGTGGATCCGGCGGTTGGACTGGAGGGGACAGTGGAGATTTAGGAGTGGACCGGCAAGTCATGTGGGTGGGGCCCGGGGAAATGTTGGGTGGGTGGTGATGGCTATTTTGATTTACAAGCATGTGATACAATTCATATGTATTTACAAATATAATAGTTTAGGTGTTAGACATGTCAATGTATATAAATTGTGTATTATGCATGTAAATGTCCTAGAAAGAAAATACTATAGGAAGATTTACAAATATGCCCATTAATTCCTATGTGTGTACGTACTCAGCAGCAAAATTTCAATTTTTACATATACGTCAACTTACCATGCATGTAATTATGTAAATTTGTTGTACATATAAACATATGGCGGCACGAAGCTCAAGACAGATAGGCGGCTCAGGAGAATGACACTGGCTATTGGGCATAGCTGTTGATGATCGTCATGAACTAGATGTTGGCAAGGGATCTGAATCATTGTCGGAATGTGCTAGGAGACGTTCCACAATGCGTCCTCAAGATGATCGATATGAGGCTCTCTTTCATATCAATCGAGTTAATGATTATCAAACGATCGGCAACCCTCATCAATCGAATCAATCTCAGATCTTATTATATGCGAATAACTATGTAATTACCAAAAAATTCCTCTGAAAAGTTAATAATGAGGGGGTCAATATGCACTTTTATAATGTCGGGATCTATGTTTATGAAAAACAGTCAATGTCATTAATAAATGACACTCTTTTAGTGTCCCTTGATGTATTATCTCTCTCTCTCTCTCTCTTTCATAACTTCCTAGCATAATGTTCTATTTTTGGGTGTGTTTCCAGGACACTTTTGGATTGAAGAGTTCTATTTTACTTTTTAAAGCTAAAATGGTTGTATTTTGTTATGTGATATGAAAGATTTGGAGATTATAATTGTAAAAACAAAAGTTTAGATATTAGATATATAAATACATAGGAATGGGGTGCTACTTATATAAATTTGCTAATTCAACATCAATCACAAATGTAAGATCCTAAACCAAGGTCCAATGGATGGATGACTTGTAAACTAATTGGGATAATTAGATGCATAGTACTCAAAATTTTACTATTTATAAAACTAGCACTCAAATCATTTATTTTAACTAAATTTAAAGTACTAAAAGTGTTCATTTTTTTAAAAGATTTTGTCAATAACTACATTCAAAAGAATTTCAATATGGATTATGATTTTATAAGATTATGTGGATATAATGCTTTAGTAAATAATGGTGTATTAAACCCTCTATTTATTTATTTTCCAAGTAAAATAAAATTTAATTTTTTTCTTATAATAGAAGAATAAAGTAGATCATATATAAAACATCAATAATGTTTGTTCATCCCTATGTTTGAACAAAGTGGCATAATTAACTAATATGTTATTTAGCTAATTAACATTTTATATATAGTTTTATATTATTATTAATGAATTTCAAATGTTTTTTTATTACCTTTTAAATAATAAATTAGTAAATATTATTTTAATACTATTAAAGACACTATTTATGTATTTAAGTAGAAATGAGTAAACCTAAATAATTAGAAACACCATTGATAATTTTTAATGCTAAATTATATTACTAATTTGGAAGATGTTGATGAAAATAAAGTAAATAAGTAATTAAATTTGATAGGTAAGATTTTATTGTAAACTAGGGGGTTATCACCCACATAAAGTCCATGATGGATAATTTCTCATCCTAAAATTTAATATTTCTTTTAATAAATTAAACCATTTCTATAAATAAAAAAAATCATCTTATCCAATAATTAAAAAATAAAATTTTGATTTAATTCCTAATAACACTAAAAAAAGATACTTATTCTACTCTCTTCTAAATAACAAGACTTCTTATTTTCTGTTTAAGTAAACTGCATTTTGACAGTTTTTTTATAAAAACTACTTCTGGAATATGTGTTTTTCCATCAGTTATGACTTGGTAAGACGACAGCTTTCTAGCTGCAGTCAGACTTTTTCAAAAAAAAAAAAAAATTATAATAGTCACCACAGCTTGTTGAACATCAGATTATTTTTCGACAGCTTCACAACAACTTTTCATTAATGAAAACAAAATGAACTTTTCTTCTTAAATGTATCTCTCTCTCTCTCTCTCTCTCTCTTGTTATTTATTAGAGAGAAACATCATTAAATGCAATTAGTTGCTTAATTAATTCACTGCAAAAAAAAAAGATAAAATGGTGCTTAGTTTATAATAGCAATACTTTTGGAACAACAAGCCCATGAATGCTAAAGATATTAAAGACATCTCCAATGGCTGCAATGCATCATCATCAACAGCTTTCATGTCATAAGCCAAATCTCACAGCTCACTGCAAGCTAATTTCTCTGCAGCCTTCCCAAACACTTTTTGTCTTTTTCTAGTTCTATCTCCTATCTCTTTGCTACCAATTTGTAAATAAGTAATGTGGAATTTGCAACATATTCATTGAAAGTAAATTTTTAAAATTTGGGAGGGTAAAATCGTTAATTGTCTGAATTTTTAAAGTATATATTGTTTTGGGCAAAATTACCAAATTAGCCAAGCTCTATAAAAAATATTAAATTTTATTATTTATATAGAAAAATTGTAAATTACAAGACTTGCAATTGTCCACCCTTGATATAAATAAATAAATATATACTATGACAAANTAAAGTTGTTGTACATATAAACATATGGCGGCACGAAGCTCAAGACAGATAGGCGGCTCAGGAGAATGACACCGGCTATTGGGCATAGCTGTTGACGATCGTCATGAACTGGATGCTGGCAAGGGATCCGAATGATCGTCGGAACGTGCTAGGAGACGTTCTGCAATGCGGGGATCAATCCTCAAGATGATCGATAGGAGGCTCTCTTTCATATCAATTGAGTTAATTCTTATGAGACGATCGACAACCCTCATCGATCGAATCAGTCTCAGATCTTATTATATGCGAATAACTCTGTAATTACCAAAAACTTCATCTGAAAAGTTAATAATGAGGGGGGTCAATATGCACTTTTATAATGTCGGGACATATGTTTATGAATAACGGTCAATGTCATTAATAAATGACACTCTCTTTTACCGTCTCTTGATGTACTATCTCTCTCTCTCTTTCGTCCCTTCCTAGCATAATATTTTATTTTTGGGTGTGTTTTCAGGACATTTTTGGATTGAAGAGTTCTATTTTACTTTTTAAAGCTAAAATGGCTGTATTTTGGTATGTGATATGAAAGATTTGGAGAGCATAATTGTAAAAATAAAAGTTTAGATATTAGATATATAAATACATAGGAATTGGGTGCTACTTATATAAATTTGCTAATATTACATTGTAATCGGCTAACTATTTGAGTTTGATCAAGTTTTAATGATTCTTATAAGGCTTGTTAGAAATAATAAAAAAATAAAAAAAATTGATAAAAAATAAAATAAAAATTTATTCATTAAAAATTAATTTGAAGAAAATTTTGAACTCCACTAAGTACTTATTAAATTTATTTCATATTATATGGCTTGAATATAAATTAAGTAGATCATATATAAAACATCAATAATGTTTGTTCATCCCTATGTTTGAACAAAGTGGCATAATTAACTAATATATTATTTAGCTAATTAACATTTTATATATAGTTTTATATTATTATTAATGAATTTGAAATGTTTTTTTTATAACCTTTTAAATAATAAATTAGTAAATATTATTTTAATACTATTAAAGCCACTATTTATGTAATTAAGTAGAAATGACTATACCTAAAGAAGTACACTTGATAATTAAAAAAAAATATCAAGATATCTCACCAAATATTAATGATGATGTTCTCATAGTAGTCCTTGAATGTGAATTGATATAAATATAATATATGAGAATTTAATTAAATTTTATATAACACCATTATAATTAAAACTAAATCTAATTACATCAACATTTGTTTTAGTCAAAATATTATCTTAAATGTCTAAAGACAATTTTTTGAGAAAATTATTAGAAACACTATGGAGAATTTTTAATTCTAAATTATATTACTAATTTGGAAGATGTTGATGAAAATAAAGTAAATAAGTAATTAAATTTGATAGGAAAGATTTTATTCTAAACTAGGGGGTTATCACCCACATACAGTCCATGATGGGTAATTTCTCATCCTAAAATTTAATATTTCTTTTAATAAATTAAATAATTTCTATAAATAAAAAAATCATCTTATCTAATAATTAAAAAAGAAAAATTAGATTTAATTCCTAATAACACTACAAAAAATTGACTTATTCTACTCTCTTCTAAATAACAAGACTTCTTATTTTCTGTTTAGGTAAACTGCATTTTGACAGTTTTTTTATAAAAATTACTTCTGAAATGTGTTTTCCCACCAGTTATGACTAGGTGAGGTGACAACTTTCTAGCTACAGTCAGACTTAAAAAAAAAAAAAGTTATAGTAGTCACCACAGCTTGTTGAACATCAGATTATTTTTCGACAGCTTCACAACAACTTTTCATTAATGAAAACAAAATGAACTTTTCTTCTTAAATGTATCTCTCTTTCTCTCTCTCTCTCTCTCTTGATATTTATTAGAGAGAAACATCATTAAATGCAATTAGTTGTTTAATTAATTCACTGCAAAAAAAAAAAATAGATAAAATGGTGCTTAGCTTATAATAGCAATACTTTTGGAACAACAAGCCCATGAATGCTAAAGATATTAAAGACATCTCCAATGGCTGCAATGCATCATCATCAAGAGCTTTCATGTCATAAGCCAAATCTCACAGCTCACTGCAAGCTGATTTCTCTGCAGCCTTCCCAAACACTTTTGTCTTTATCTACTTCTCTCCTATCTTTTTGCTACCAATTTGTAAATAAGTAATGTGGAATTTGCAACATATTCATTGAAAGTAAATTTAAAAAATTTGGGAGGGTAAAATCGTCAATTGTCTGAATTTTTAAAGTATATATTGTTTTGGGCAAAATTACCATATTAGCTAAGCTCTATAAAAAATATTAAATTTTATTATTTATATAGAGAAATTGTAAATTATAAGACGTGCAATTGTCCACCCTTGATATAAATAAATAAATATATAATATGACAAAGAATTATGTGAACCTTCTTTTATTGAGATATATTGAGCAAAAAAATATATATATTCATGTGATTCTAAGCTTTTACCTTCTTATATCAGTGTATGGTTCTATTCAGACTATCATCCGAACATACTATCGAAGTTCTATATTTTGACATTTCGTGGAACTCACAGTGCTTGACATGCATGCATGAAGGTTTCGACAGTATGTAGGAGAAATTTTATAGATATTTTAAAATTTTTTAAGTTTAGTAAGGAAATTTACACGCGAAGAACATTTTTATTTTAGTATGTATATCTCACACTTACGTGCATGGCATGTGTATCTCGCTTTTTAAAAAATGATAATAATGCTATTTTTCGTGTAATTTTAAAAATCTCACCACTATATGTGTAAATATGAAAGTTTAGGTATGAGATACATAAATACATAAGAATTGTGTGCTATGTATTAAAATGCCACAAGTTAAAATTTAAAATAAAAATAAAAATGATAAAATCATGATTCACATGGCTAAATTTTTAAAAAGTAATTAGTGAAATAATAATTAAAAAAAATTATATTTTTTGTTTAGCATTTTCTTATTTTTTTTATATAAAAATAAAAATAGATTTTGTTTATAGCTTAATTCTTTTTTTTTATTTTAAAAAAATATTACTATGAAAAAAAATAATTCATGTGGCAAACCCTAACTAGTAGGATAATAGCTTGTATTTGTTATAGAAATACACAAAAAAAATTTTTTATTTATTTTGCTCTTTAAAATTATATATATATTACAATTGCTATAGTTTAAAAATATGTGTTTATAATAGTAAATAATAAAAAATAAAGGTTACAAACAAAATGGAATTTGATTTTAATAAAATAAAGCCAAAAAGTCTATATAAAAATACATAATTTTCTTAGAATTGGGCATTAAAAAAATAATAATTTACAAGAAATTATAAAATAAAATAAAATCATTTTCCCACATAACTTAGCCTAGTGGAGCCACATGTCATCATATCTCTCCACATAAAAGGTCTACTTTGCCAAAAAGAAGGGGAAACTCCTTCATTATTATTACGGGCAGCGGGCAAGTTGTTGTTATCTCCGCATTAATTTCGTGGAAAAGGATGATTTGATTGGAAATTAATGGAGAAATGCCTCCTTCGCTGTCCCTCCCACATGTAGCAAATGTACAGAAAGGAAAAAAATATAATAAAGAGAGCCCACTGTCAGAAGACCGGGAGTCCCACTGATTCAACTAGATATAGTCGTCTGAGCCACCAAGTTATGAACACGACTGAATGACCTGGACCCAAACCCATTAGACTAAAATGAGACAAGCATCTAATCCAATCACTATAAGGAAGTCTAGCGAAGGCATCGTCCTACCTTTTGGTAGGTTTGACTCGATGAAAGAACCTAGTTCCTCGGCATCACTTGTCGTGTCATGAACGTCCTTAAAAATTTTTCAGTAGGGGCCAAGAATTATATATACTACAGAACCTCACAATCATCATGAAGAGCCCCCTTGTCAAAGAATGAGTTCTTTATTGAGCCGCGGTGATTCATCATCTGCTCCATAGTCTAGTCCGTTATGCTATCAAAATATCATTGTCTATGGATCGAGCGTTGATAATTAGATTATATCAACCGATGACTAGCCGACCGAGTCAGCCCTGTTGTTCTAAAACTAATCAAATTCGCTTGACAGACTGCACAACTCAAGTTTAGCTAATCAAACCAGTCCTAACACATTGAAGTCATGCTAAACCAGTCAACCGAGTCATGGGTCAGCCGAACCATATGCTCATACATGTAAAATACCTGTAACAGCCCTCATTAAAGAGGGGCAAAAAATAAAATATTGCTCATTGTACCCTCTCCCTTATAAATAGGGAGATCATTTTATGAGAGATGGCTAAAAGACGAGACGTTTTACTGTTCATTACTATACACTCCTCTCTCTCATTCTTCCTCCTTTCTTACACTCTACTTTGTTGAGATATGATTCACGAATAAATTCAGATTCAATAGAGATTAATGATTAGAAGTTGCTTCAAATTTGAACCTCCAAATTTGAGAGAAAATTCTCTATTAATTCTTGTACAAGTTTTGCACAATGGGAACTATTTAGGGGTGTAAACGAGTCTGGTTGGGCTTGAGTTATGCATAGCTCGATCTCAGCTAGTTCATCAAAATACAAGTTGGGCTTGTGTCGAGCTCAAATGACGAGCTCTAGCTTGGCATGTGGTACAAAAAACAAGCTCATGAGCTCAAAAGAAATTGTATAAAAGCTCATCACAGAAGCCATTTAAGTGATTAATGGCGGGAGAGAAAGATCTCACGGGAGAAGGCATCAATATGACCTAAATTCTGTTAGTCTAGTCGGTTCACAAGCTGATGAGCTGAGGCTTGAGGAGCACTAGCTTGTCTTTGACCTCGAGCTCTCCATTTAATAAGCTCAACTTGTAAGCTCATTCACTGTCCTAGCTTAATATTGCATCAAGCTCGAACTAGCTCGCAAGCACGCTCGTCTTACATACACCACTAAGAGTACTAGATGATCACCATTTTTTTTTTTAAATTTAAAAATGTTAAATTTATTTATAATAAATATAATATATAGGTATTTAACTAATTTTAAATTTTGTTCATCTCAAAATAACTTTTTAAAATTAAAAATATTTTTAATTGCAAGTCTTAGACCATTACAAAAAAAAGGTCATGCTCTTATATTTATGAGTTGACCAATAAGAATGAGTGGCATACAATTATAAGAGAATATAAAAATAATTTCGAAGAAAATGATGTACCCAATTGCATCACAAAAATTAAAAAGGTTTAGGCTGCCAAAATTAAAAAAATAAAAAAATATTAAATATTGAGAAAGTTTGGGGAGGAAGCAAGTCATGTTCAAGAGAATCTTTTCTATGCATTAGTTTATTGCCTTTTTCATCACATGTCTCTAAAACTTAATTAAAAAAAGAGAGTAAATATTAACTTTTTGAACAATGATATGCATTTTCATGATCATCACATCAATCTTTCTCTAAAAGATGTGAAGTTTGACTAGTCTTGTTATGCTAACAAAATATCACCCTCTAAGATCAACCATACGACTAGTCTAGTCGGTCGAGTCAGCCCTGTTGTCTTGAAACAAATCAAATTCACTTGACTGAATGAACAACTCAAGCTTATTTGATCGAGCCAGTCTTAACACATTGAAGTCATGCTAAACCAGTCAATCGAGTTATAAGTCGGCCGAATAATAGGCTCATACATGTAAAATACTTGTAATGACCCTCATTAGGGGGGGAGGAGGGGAATACAATCACTCATTATACCCTCTCTTATAAATAGGGAGAACATTTTATGAAAAATGGTTAAAAAACGATACATTTTGTTGTTCATGACTATACACTCCTCTCTCTCTCACTCTCTTCCTCCTTTCTTACACTCTACTCTCTTGAGATGTGATTCATTAATGATTAGAAATTGCTTCAAATTTGAGTCTCTACATTAGAGAGAAAACTCTCTATTAATTCTTCCACAAGTTTTGCACAAAGGAATATATTTAGGGGTGTGAACGAGTCAATTGAGCATGAGTTATGCCTAGCTCGAGCTCAGCTAGTTTATCAAAATACAACCTGAGCTTGTGTGGAGCTCAAACGACGAGCTCTAGCTTGGCATGTGGTACAAACAGCAAACTCAAGAGCTCAAATCAAATTATTATAGAAGCTCATCACAGAAGCCATCTAAGTGATTAATGGCGAGAGAGAAAGATTAAGAACCATGACAACTCAACGAGAGAAGGCATCAATATGACCTAAATTCAGTCTAGCTAGTTCACAAGCCGATGAGCCGAGGCTCAATGAACACTAGCTCTCTAAGAGCTTGAGTTTGACCTCGGGCTTACAGTTCAATAAACTCGACTTGCTAGCTCATTAACTATTCGAGCGTAATAACGATTCAAGCTCGAACTAGCTCGCAAGTAGGCTCATCTCTCATACACCACTAGAAGTACTAGGTGCCCATCAACTTTATTTTTAAAATTTTAAAAAATGTTAAATTCATTTCAAATAAATATAATATAGAGGCATTGAATTAATTTTAAAATTATGTTCATCTAATTTTTTTTGCTAAATAAATTCTGATGAATAGCCTCAAACAAAATTTTTATTGCAAGTGGTAGAAAAAAGGGGGGTTATGCAATTATATTTATGAGCTAACCAATAAGAATGAGTGGTATACAGCCATAAAATAATATAAAAATAATTTAGAAAATTAAAAAGGTTTAGGCTGCCAAAATTAATTTATAAAAAAAATAAAAAAAATATTGAATATTGAGAAAGTTTGGGGAGGAAGCAAGCCATGCTCAAGAGAATCTTTTCGATGCATTACTTTATTGCCTTTTTCATCACGTGTCTAAAAAATAATTTTAAAAAAAAAAGAGTAAATATAAACTTTTTGAACATGATTTGCATTGTCATGATGATCACATTAATCTTTGACTTTGGGTCTATTTGGGGTAGCTACAATTTATTGAATAATCTGATGATAAGTTGATTAAAAATAACTTGTTGATAAGCTAAGTGCAGTGGTTGTTACAAATTTTTATTTTTTTGAAAAAGCTAAAACGAAGCCAGAAAACTACAACCGTACCAAAATGAATGTGATGTAAAAACGTTATTTTCAGCGTTTTGAAAACTCATAAGATGTCAAAACGCACTTTACCCAATTAGATTTGGTGCGTTTTCAAAACGCTACCGCACCAAATAAGCTGCCCCAGACGGGACGAACCCTTTGTTATGACTTGTAATATCAAAAATTAGAGAAATATGCTCAAAATTTCAAATTTAAGGAATAAAAATTTTATATTTTCAGCCAATTTTTTAAATTTGATTTAGCCTTGATCGATCATTCTTTAAACACAATTCATGATTTAAGATTTAAAAATGATAATTTGATTATAAAACTATAAATTGAAGATTATTTAAGACATGATCAAGAATGGATCAAGTATGGCTTGATCATCATTCAAAGAATAATTGCTCATAATTAAACGTGCACAAAATATATGAAATTACAATTCATTTGAATGATGATCCAAATGAAATTACAATTCATTTTAAAATTATATGAAATTATGTATAGCTTCTGATTTTTTTTTTAGCTTGGTATATTATGCATTGCATACAATTCATAATCATCACTACAAATAAGATATAAAATAATCATCATATACTATGCATAAATTTTTGCTGAATTATCCATTTTTTTAAAATTAAATGGATTATCTTATTGTACCCCTAGAGACTTGAAACATTGTCGAACCGATGCATTTACATGTGTCATGATCAAATCATTGATAATTTGATAAAAAATGAAAAATATGTGTTGGGGGTTCATCATGAATTTTGATATTCGAGCGAAAATTTGAAAAATGAATGAAAGAGAGTGCTAGATTTCTAAATAGCAATGTTTTGAGTGCTACATATGAAAATGCCCCTACAATTTATGATGTTGTGTAAGTGGGGTCGTAATCATATAATATCAGTCTTCTTATGAAGTAAAATCTAAGAGTCATCTCTTGTTTCACCGCCCATAAGAACAAAATCTCTAACAGAAATCTATTAATATTGTAAATTGATAATCATGGAGCGAGGAAGCTTCAAGGAAGCCTTAAAGGGAGGAAATAGGAGAAAAGCTACGAAAGAAGAACTATAAATGATCGAGAAAAATAAGACATGAGAATTAATTAACTCTCCAAAAGAAGAAAAGAGAATTGGAATCGAGCGGGTCGACAAGACAAAGCTCAAACATGATAAATCAATTCAAAAATATAAAACAAGACTAGTTGCTGAGGGATAACTCACAACAATTTGAAGTTGACTATAATCAGATATTTGCACCAATTGCACGACATTATGCAAAAATAACATTTAGTTGCATTTGCAGGACAAAACGAGTGGAAGATCTATCAACTAAGTGTACAATCAACACTCCTAAGTGACTACTTAGGCGAAGAGAGAGAGGCAGATGTCATCTTTCCTCGAATCATGGGCACAGAAACTACAAAACAAGTGTGAGACAAGTTATTGGATGAGTTTCAAGGAACTAAGAAGGGACGCTTCATCAAATTGCAAAATTTTAAATGAAAAATTGATAATATTAAAATAAAAGATAAAAAGACCGCAAAAGATTATTATTTCAAGATAAATGACACAATTAATCAAATGAGAGCATATCGAGTACAAATTTATGACAAGAAAATAATAGAAAAAATATTAATTTCTTGTACATAAAAATATATACAATAATTTATGCAATTGAAGAATCAAGAGATCTAAAAACTTTATTGCCAATATAATTAATGAGCTCTCTTGAAGCATATGAAAAAATATTGAATAGTCAGAGTGAGAATACTGCAGAAAATGTTTTTCAATATAAAACAAATTTATGATCTCATAATAAAAAGGGTGGGAGAAATTCACAAGAAATTTTTAAATAAAAAATAACTTAAGAAAATGTGACAAATATCTTCCATGTGGCATTTGCAAAAGAAAAATTCATTTGGCCAAAAATTGTTGGTAAAGGAAAACCGCTGTTGCAAGCACATTAGTCTCCTTTTGCACTATTATACCTAACTTCTCTATCTCCTGCTTTACATTATTCTCTTTTGCACTATCTACCTAACTTCAATTACATTTATAAAGGTTAAAACAGTTGCAAGCACACTATTGCTCTTCTTTTCCTTCCCCACCTACTTACTCTATTATTATTCCCTATGATTGAAAACATTATGTAAAATTTGTTAAAACATTCATTTTCTTTTTAATGTCAACCTTATTTGATTGTTCTGTAACTAAATTTGTAGTA
Organism: Phalaenopsis hybrid cultivar; assembly: GCA_002079205.1. NCBI lineage: Eukaryota > Viridiplantae > Streptophyta > Magnoliopsida > Asparagales > Orchidaceae > Phalaenopsis > Phalaenopsis hybrid cultivar. Next base: position 121,685 of record JXCR01098259.1, on the reverse strand, counting down.
ATCTTTAAAAACTTATGTTTTCAATATAATAAAATACTCATCTTACTATCTAACAAACTATAAGAGTACTCAATTGCTAAAACAATATTACACGTCTACTATCTACTTTAAGCTCCTCTCATGAGTCGTCAACCAATCCAAATTTCCAAGGTTTGAAGGACAATTTCTCCGCATCAAACGTGCAGAAAGAGATCAATGGCGCATGGATCCATAAGCTCCCTAACTTCTACATGTTTTCCTTTATCTCCTGCTTTACATTATTGTACTTTTGCACTATGTACCCAACTTCAAGTACATTAACGGTTAGATCAGTTATAAATAAACACTTGCTCTTCTTTACCTTCACCATCTCCTTTCTTTATTAGTACTCCCTATGCCTAAGAATGTTTGGATAAAATTTGTTAAAACATTCATTTCTTTATTTCAAACTTACTGAATTATTTTTTAACTAATTTGGAGGAAATATTCAAGGACTTATGTTTTCGATATGATAAAATACTTCTCAGCTTATTATCTAACAAAACTATAAGAGTATTCAAATGTTAGAACAATATTGAACTTCCTCTATCCATTCCTAGCTCCTCTTAAGAGTTGATAGCTAATTCAAATATCTAAGATTTGAAGGACAACTGCTCTTCATCAAACAGGCAAAAGAAGAACAATGGTGCATGGATCGATAAGCTCCATAAATCCTTCATATCCTCCTCAATCACCAGCTCTTCATCATTCTTCTTTTGCATTATACTCTTAGCTTCAATGAAGTTAAAAGTTAGACCAGTTGCAAACTCCCTCTTGCTCTTCTTTTCCTTCACCACCTTTCTTTATAATTACTCCTTATCTTAAACTAACTTAGGATAAAATTTATTAAAACATTCATTTTTATTTCAACCTTATTTGATTATTCATCAGCTTAATTTGGTCACTTATCGACTCCTTAATTATAATAAAAAGTTGTTTCAAGCATTCTTACAATAAAATGAGCTAACTTGTGCTAACTATACTTTTGCTCTCCCTTACTTTCTCCTTAAAGGATAAATGTTGCAACATATATCTAATTATAATTTACAAGGCTAAGATTTTCTTCATCAAAATGTTATAGTGCACCATATCTGTTTTTATGTCTCTTAACATTTTTTTTTTCGCTAGATTATGCCATAAGTATTCAAAATGTCTAATCATCTTTAACCAAGTCAAAAATCTTAGTGAACATGACATTTTGTTTATAATGATGAAAAACAACATCTTCTATAAAAAAATAAAACCCAAACATTCATATATCATCTATCATAGTGCACTCCAAAGAAACTTTTCTTCATGCATGCAATTTAAAAATTCTTCTCACCATTCAAATAAGATTACTAACCTTCACGATGATGAATGAGAAAGATCACCGCTATTGATGTTTTGTGTTTAGGGTATGGAGTTTAACACCATCTTCAATCTTAAAGAACCAACAAATAAGATTACTAAACCACATATGAAATATTGCTAAAGCTTAAGCACGCAAACTTTGCAATAATTAGAAATTAAGATGCTGCTGGGAAGAAGGGCTGAAAAGCAAACAACATTAAAAATAACATGTAAATATTAAATGAGAGTATTATTTGTTTGAAGTGTCAATTTGCCCAATTCAAAATTTTTGGTGTATTTTACCGAAACTCGAGCACATTTTTTTATTATTTTTTTATTGTTAAATATTATAAAGAATAAAAGTCCAATTTCTCTAAAATATTATTAGCTCAAAATATTTTATGCAAAAAAAAAAAAAGACTTAAAGAAAATTTTGTATATGCAATATAAGTAATAAAATATAGTCAAACCTAGAGAAAAATCTCTAAAACTATCTTACAGTTTACAAATATATATTTTTAATATTTTATTATAAGTACAAATTTTTGCATATGAGATGGTGGCCCAATGATTAGTCATTTCCTCCCGCACCCCATGCTGAAAACTCACCGATTCAAAAAAAAACTAAATGTAAACTTTTGTTTTAAGACACGGGTGTTTTCCCCACACATTGGTAGTTCACTCAACATTCAACATGCATTTCCATTATTTAAATCAAAATGATGATCATATATTGAAAAATCTGTAGAGAAAAAAAAAATCAGAACCAGAATTTTTGTTAAAACTTTTCACTATCAACTACCATCAATCACTAATTTATTTTTACTGTTAAAAGCATAAACCAGAGGTTGCAATACTTGTTTTACGCATATAATTATTAAACATTTGTCAGCGTCTAAAATTAAAGTATGAAAAGTGATCACACTTTACACCATATGTCAAAATATTGGCATAAAAGACTTCTAGTGCTAACTAGATGTTCTAACATGCTTTACATCATATTAAATCAATCCATCAAGACTTACTAGGTCAACACAAAAAGTCTCAACTCCACTACCTTCTATTTCTTTCCACTATAAATAAATTATGACACATTATACATGTGGTAATATATAAAATTATTTCCTACAAAATTCACCTTTTTTTATTGAAATCCAAAAAAATTATCTTACTTGGAAAAAAAAAGTATATTGGAGTACAATTTCAAGGAATAAACAAAATAGAATAGAATATTGGAGATGAATCTCAAAGATTTAAATTTTGCTTTCTTTAAAATGAGGCATTGTTTGAGGTAATTTCAAATTTTCTACTTCCACTTTTATTTCTAAATTATAATTGCTTCAAAAATACTTTCCCAAAAATAACTACTTAGATATAATTAACAATAAAGTACAAACATATCACAAAAATCTTATATATCAACACATCTAACACCTAAATTTATATATTTATATTTACAACACTTATGTCACAAATCTATGCAGGAAAATGCACAATTCACTATATTGAAAGATTAGTAATAATCATAAACATATAAATATGAAAGTTTTGGAATTAGATACGTCAAAAAAAGCTGCCACTTAAGCAAACACTTTTTTGCTGGATTTTTTTCTCCATAAAAGCAGCAAAAAAAATAAGCCAACAAAGCCTGTAATTAATAACAATTAATATTGCACTCCTCTTAAAAATAAACCTAAAAAATGTTTAAAATTATAAATAACGACATCTTGAAAAGAAATTCTGAAACTAAAATTTTCTGTTCAAGGGGAATGATTTAACCCAAAGAACTTTGGAAGAGCATTAGTAGCAGCAGTATCCACATGCCATCAAATCACATAATCCATATCAGATTCATGCAGAACAAACATGGAGGTACAATAAAAACTCCATGCCATCAAATCCACCATTGAGGTGAAAAGAGTAATTTTATTTTTATTTTTAAGTTAGATCTGTTAAAACAGTTAATCTTTTTTAGAAGGGGTAATTACATGAATAGCATTCAAAATTTTACTATTTACAAAACTAACACTCATTAATCCAAATTTCAAATTCTCACTCATATGTCAAAATTAAGAATGAAAGTGTTGCATTTTTATCAAATTCCCAATAGATTGACCATCAGACGCATAAATGCACAATGTGTAATTTCCAAAAAAAGAAGGGCGCTAGTTTCATAAAAAACAAAATATTGAGTGCTACGCGAGTAATTTTGCTTTTTAAAAGTTACAAAAACAATTTTATTATAATGGCTTGATATCTAGTTAAAAGATAAAACTACAGCTGCCCCAAAATTGACTCTTAAAGGCACCGATAAAAGTGTCTTTTACACCATTTCCTCCAACTAACGTTCCATTAAAATATTAACTATGTACCAAAAAAATTAATATATAATTCAGAATCATGTACGGTCCAACACTTCAGCAATAAGCTGTGCAGCACAAGCCCGGATATCATTACAATTTTGATATGTTAGGATAGCAATTACAGATTCCTAAAAGCTAAGCTCCTACTGTCAACCTAATAAAAAACTGTGAGAAGTCGAATTAAAAGAAAAAAAAAGGAATTTAACAATTCTAATGCATTTACATATCTAACATAAAAAAATTGATATTTACACATAAGAACATAGTTTTCTATACGCAAATTTAAATAACAGTGGGCTAATCTATTTGGCTACAACTTTCAAACTTTACAATAATTTCCAAGTTTACATAGTTCTCACAATTGGAACTGCGATAATATAATAGCAATTAAAAACCCTATTGTCTGAAATTCTTGAGAGAAAGGTCTATAATACTCGCAGTAGTTTATAAAAAAAGATAAAATTAAATTAAAAAAAAAGCTTTTTATAAAATAATTTCCCAAAACTACCTTAAAAATTAAAAAAAAAAAAAAGTTGCAACCACAAACTTTACCAGAACTAGGCATCGGTGGGTCTGAAATAATGCAAATGCTGCTTGTACACCTGAGCTTCATTCTAATAGGTAAATATTTCATCATCCAATCATGGAATTAACTCAAAAAAAGTTTGAAGCAATTAATATATAGTTCTGCTTTCAGATCCATGCATTCATTCTGTCCTAAAGTAGAAGGGGCATTCCTAAGAGTTAAACTCATAATGACTTTAACATTATGTTTAACTTCAACATATCTATTATTGGCATCAACATAAATCTTATAATTGCCATAAAACCTAATTTTCTACTTATGTCATAATTTGGTTAAAATGATGGTAAAACTCAACATCCAAAATTATGTAAAGCCACCTTCAGGATTCAAGTGAGCTAAAGCACCATGCAACCTTATTTTGCAAGATTTATAAATATTGCTTAACACTCAAACATACTATATTTATCAATCTTACAATCCTTAAATTAATAATACATTTGATCCTTATATTCACTAAATAACAAGCAGTGCCCTTTAAGCCTATGTCTGATACCGAATGACTTGATAAAAGTATTTCATCAAATGATCGAACATATCCAACTTGTATACTTAAAAGAAATTACACAGCCAACTTCCAGTCAACAAGATTGAAACTGAAAGAAGAAATATTTTAAGCAAAACGTAGTTAAAGATGACCTCAAATTATTACTTAAAGACTCCTCATATAGTCTAAGCTGGTAAATAAGGTTAAGACATGTTCAATCTTTAATTTTAAATTAATTTTCAATTTAATTTCATATTTCCAAACAAACCAAACAACAACATGATTTGAAAATTTTAAATCAAGTGCAAACCACACAAAAATATGAAGTAAAAATCATATTACAGTGATAAAGCAAAAGTCATGCCACCGTCTAAATATTGCATCTCTTCTTTTCATTCTTTTTTAATCCAATGAGTAATGCCAAAAATCAACACCTCCACATCAAACTGCAACAAATTTTCCACCACCAAAGGAAGCAAATCCGCATCAACCTGAAGAGCTTGAAAAATTTTGACTCCATCAAATTAACACAAACAACCCACCTCAAGCTCCAAACAATTCACATTCTGTTGTGAAAATTAACATAAATTAAATTAAAATTTGAAATCATGCCAAATAAATAAGTTAATCTAAATTTAGAAAGCAAAAAAAAAAAAGCTTAAAAAAGAAAGAAGATTTACATGCATACCAATCAATTCCTGCAAATTTTCATATCTAACACCTAAACTTCAATTTATATATATATGTGTGTGTGTGTCACCTTACCTACAATGTGTATTTCACTTTTTAAAAGTCAAAATAATGGTATTTTTATATGTGTATGAAAGAATTGGAACAAGTAATTACATAAGAATTGGGTGGGATGTATAAATATAAAAAGTTTACACCCACACCCACACCCACAAACTGCACCTCCGCGACACGAAGGAATTAGACCAACAGAAAAATAGAAAGTATAAAAACTTTAAGAAAATTAATGTTTGATATAATTGGTCCATTGAGAAAAGGCATGAAAATTTTCATCAAATACCAAGCAAGTTCCTACAGCCTGGCATTTTAATTTTTTTTTTAAATTGCAGCTTTTTCATCTATAGCTTTTTGCGGTGAGGAAAAAATAAAGAGTTTGAGACGGACAATTTTCTTTCCTAGGAAAGTAGAAAATGTGAATAAATAGAACTGCGTTCCACCATTTGTGTTTATTAGGTAAAGTGTCTTCCACTATATATTTTGAGGAAAAAAATTGAGGCTTTGATATGAGCACTTTTTGTTTCCATGTGAAAAATAGAAAATGTAAGAAAAAGTTCAATTGTCTTCCACTACTAGTGTTTGTTCACTCAAAATAAAAAATGTATGTTTGCTCTCTTCGAACTTCTGATTTCAGCTTTAAGTGGAATTGGACTTCAATAAAACTGACGAAAATGAGCACACCACAGGGAAAAAAATCTGTTCCGCTTGCTAAAAGAGAAACATATCACCATTATAAAAATATTTTTATCATCTAAGGGAATAAAACACTCTTCATAAAATAAATAAATAAATAATAAAGTGAATCTTATATACCTAGCACACAATTCTTATGTACACAATTCTTATGTATTTACATATCTCACGCCTAAACTTTCATATTTACATACATAGAATAAGGTTGCACGGTTGATAAACGAAAAATTACAACAGTGACTCAAACCTGAGCCACCCTAATCACAATGAATACAAACTAAATGTTTCTTTCCCTGTAAACACATTTTCTTATTCTTAAAAATTTAGTCAAACTAGATTCAACACAACATTCAATTATAACACTTTACAGACCAAGGTTACAGAAACAAATGGTGTGCAGTAACCGAAATATGAGGGAAATCAAGATATTCATTATTATAAATTAGAGACTTTCATGGATAGTGTTCTGCAAAAGGCAGTCATGAATCCTAGTCATGTGGATTAATAGTACATAAGGGTAGAAAATAGAGAAAAGTATTAGAAAATACCGTAAATTTGCATATTGTAAGGCGGCAACCCTAGAGGGTGTGGTTGGGATATCCCAGAAAGATAACAAGAAGTTGTTCTAGTGCAAAATTGTAAAATCATTTCATCATTAGGTCAATGGGACTGATCAATAACTTCTCTCACTGACATAATGCGCCCGCAAAACTCCTGCAACGGCAATAACAAAAGAAGAGTAAAAATGAAAATGGATATATGAACAACAACATAGCCAGGTTAAAACATATGAAGATTTAAATACATAATACTCAATTCCTATGTCTTTATATATGTAACACCAAAAATTCAATTTTTACATGCATGCCACCTTAACCATGCATAAAGAAGTGTTTTCACTTCTAAAAGTTAAAATGGTGGTATGTTTGAAGTGATAAGAAATATTTGAGTGGTATAAATGCAAAACAGTGAAGTTGCGGTGTTAGATATGTAGATACATAAGAATTGGGTGGTATGTATGTAAATGCTACTAAAACATATATTCAGTTAGCAACATGCACTTTATAAACACCTAAAAATTGCCGCTCAATAAGAAAGGTTCAACCATCCTGTCCTTATTTTCCCGAAAACTTGAAACAATCATCAGTAAATAAGAAGATAAAAAAATATACATTCTTAAGAACAAATTAACAATATCTGGTACTCAAATTATTTCAAGGAAGATTCACATACATACCACCGATTTCTTCGTATTTACATATCTAAAATGTCAAATTCAAGTTATACATACATACCACCTTTCCTATCCATGAAAAGTTGCAATATACTTTTTTTTTAGTTAAAATAGTCGTATTTTTATGTGATATGAAAGATTGGAGTGGTATGCATGTAAAAATTGAATTATAGGTGTTAGATACGTAAATATATAAGAATGGGTGGTATGTATGTAAATGCCCCTTATTTTAAATGCAAAAGAAATAAATACCGATCCATTTGCTTCCGCCGCAACCATAACTTCATCAATAGTAGAGTACGAAATAAATGCATAAGCACGACTTTTGCCATTTTTTCGATCATGAAGAACCCTTGTGCTAATAACTTTTCCGAACCGACTAAAATATTCCATCAACTCTTGAGCCCTTATTGACCGAGATAGGTTACCAACATAAATCTTGTAAGGACTTTCAAAAACAATGCTTTTTTTAGGGGCAGAGTTCAGAGCCTCCACATTTTTCCTATTAGAAACCATGTCGACTGAAAACTTTACTCGCATTTCACGTCCACCAATATCCTTGAAAAAACAAAAGTAATTATAATAAAAGAAAAATAAATGATAAATGAAATAAAACATGAGTTTTAAGTTCAATTCTGGACTTACAGACCCATCCAAAGCATTTATTGCTAATTTTGCTTCAGAAATTGAAGCCATTGTAACAAAACCACAACCTCGACTAATACCTGTTTGAGGATCACGTGATACCTGCAATGTGAGTTTTAATAATGTGTTTTTCAAGCTATACGTTGGTGTACAAACAAATGCTCTCCAAAGTTAAAAAAATATGACAGAATTTTGTTAAAATATATATTTGCCTTTTATAATGACCTAGATAGACTCTAAGGCTTTATTTGGTAGGGTTTTTCTTTTTATAAAAATTAATTTAAAAGCAACTTCACAAGAAGTAGTGGTATAAAGTTACGGTTCCTAAAGTCTTTAGGAGTGTTTAAATAGAAAAAAATATGTACGCTTTTCAATACTATTATTTATAACCATTTTAATATAAAAAACAATAATAGCCCTAATATTTTTAAATTATAACCATCATATCGAATACTACAAATTGTTTATAGAAAATAAAATTTAAATGCAAGTAAATCCGAAAAACCCAAAGTTATCAAATCGAAATGCAATTTAGGATAGTGTTTCAGTTAAAGTGGTTTGACATTTAGCATGTCATTTTAGAATTTAACAAGAATTAATTTTTAAAGAATTTAAATATGAAATACAAGTCTCACATCACAATAATTTTTAAAATATTAAAAAATTTGATGACATGCCCAAAATTAAAGAATAACTCATTTTCTTCCAGAATGTCACGTGGCACTGAGGAACTCTTTGCTCATTGTATAACACCATCTTCTTCAAAACTTCATTTTTTACCTCATTAACTCCTTCAATGCCTTTCTTTGCCATTGGAAACTCCCCATGCAAAGCCCTTGTTTGGATTGCTTTCATCCCATTAGCTTCACTTGCTTTTTCTTCTCACAGCGAGACCACTCTCATAAATGACCTCTAAAAGCTCTCCGCTAGCTAGGGTTGTGAATTTAACTTGAAGATTGTTAATTGCTCGAAAATCGATTTGAATTTTAGCTTTGATCGAAATGGAATCAAAATAAACGAGCCAAGCTATAAGCCTAAACTTTGGATCGAATTTTATTTGAGCCATACATGAATCAGCTTGAACTGACTCAAGATCAACTCATAATATTTTTTATTTATGAAAATTATATATATAATGCAAAGTAAAATTGAATATACCGAGTCCACGAGCCAATTTTAGGCCGATTCAAGCTAGAACTGATCCAAATAACTCGATTTGAGTCAATTAACTTCAATTTTGAACCAAATCAAGCCGATTCTGAGCTGAAAAGAATTTAAATAACTCAATTTGAGCTAGCTTGTTTGGAATTTGAGCCGGATCGAGCTCGATTCAATTTCGAGCTTGACACAACTTGAAATTGATTATAATGAGCCACGAGCTGATTTCGAGCCACACTAAATCTATTCGAACCAACTCCAACTAAACTTGAAATCGAATCGTTAATAGCCTTATTCACGACGAAAGAAAAATTTTGATTTTAGGATTTGTGCGGAGAAATTGAAATGGTGTAAGGGATGATATCCTAGTCACAAGAATCGGAACAATATGTTGGAACGACAAAAGACATTGAGGCTATTTTTCTTCTTTCTTGCTCACCTTCAACAACCAATCGAATAAGGGTAATGATGATCTTTCCTGTTATGAAACAAGGAACGAAGCATGAAAGATAAGCTGAGATCGCGATCTGAAACTGGAGAAAAAAGTCATTGCGGTGGGAGAAATGTTTGGGAAAATTAAATACCAAATGAAACTACGATGTTTTATATGTGTTTGATAGAACGCCAATGAGCCGAAATGTGTCCTCAAATGAAGCCTAAAAAAGAAAAAAAGTGCTTACTCATCTTCAATAGTTATACAACAAACATTCTGACAACATGTTTATCAATTACAAATTGCAATTCCTATTCCTCTTTTTATCAATCAAGTCTGGGGGAATCAAGTAACCACGAACTGAGTTAATTGTACAATAGTCCTGAAAGTTGGACTTGTAGGATTTGGTTGACCAGCCAATTGGGATTTCTTTCCTTATGTCGTTCTCAATTACTGACATTGTCCACCAAATAATTGCATTTTGATGGCCAAATAATAATTTTGAAGTTACAGGGCAGATTTCCTCTATTTGAATCCAATTGTGTAGGGATTCACTCAAATTAAGAAAGAAAAAAAAAAGAGAGAGAATAAGTTTAAGAAAGGGAGACGGGAGGGAAAAGCTGGCTGCTGCTATTTCCCCATTTCTGGGCCATTGGAGGGGGATGGTGAAATTTTTTCCTTAAAACTAAAAAATTCATTATAGGCTTCTGGGTACCTAATTCCTAAATACAAGAAATACTAATTCAAACTCCTTAAAATAAAATTCAGCAAATATAAGTTTTGGCCACAAATCACATAACCAATATGGTACTAACTGGTCAGTCTTATTTCCTTGCAGTCAACGATGGCTAGTTGACACTTTACAGTTTCAAAGTCACCCTGAAAAACCACTTTTTACTGAAGTTACAACCATTGAAATAAGGAACTTTTCCTATCTACAATATGACTTGGATTATTATGGTTGTTCCCCTTCCTCTAATTGCCTCAACTAAAGATTCACAAAAGACTGCACAGGTCAATTAACTTACAAATTTATAAGGTTTCCCCAAAAGTTTTGCATGGTCAAATCCATATTAATGAGGAAACTTATTAGATAATGGTGATGATATAAATAGTTACCAATAGCTTTTCAGACGTGGTTGGCCGATAGTTCATACTTATGAGAATTGAATATCTCGGATAGTTCATAGATTTTCAGACGCTACCAATAGCTTTTCATACTTATGCAATGTCAACTATAAGGAGCACAATATCAGAGTTAATGTGTTGAATAGATTAAGAAAATACTACAATCCTAATGGATATATAACAATAATTGATTGAATTGCAATGTAGAAAATTTATTTATGTATTATTATTGCAATTTCAACACAACCAATATGAAATCAAGGATAGTGCTGAGAAAGAGAGAGAGATTGGGGCAATTTATGAAGGACTCTGATTCCAAAATCCTGCCTAAACCCAGCAAATCAAATGGTAACTACGTTCTTTGTTTGATTGTTTTCATCTTCCACTTCTATTCCCTTTGCAGACCAAAAAAGCGCCTCGCACTCGATCATTGGAGAAATTATTGCATCAGGACAGTTGATGCAAATTCAGATTGTGACGTGGCACCCTGTTATTTGTCATGCCAATTTGCACCAGGGTATCCTGATACAATAATTTTTCCAATCATTCCAATCATTTATACAGAGGAACGTATATTAAAAATANTACTTTCTTTGTTTGATTGTTTTCATCTTCCACTTCTATTCCCTTTGCAGACCAAAAAAGCGCCTCGCACTCCATCATTAGAGAAATTATTGCATCATGCAAATTTACATCAAGTGTCTAATAACAGAAGGCCATGTGTCAATTTGGTCCCATTGACATACACGATTCGGGCACGGGTTGCGACTGTCACCCTGTTATTTGTCATGCAAATTTGCACCTGGGTATCCTGATACAATAATTTTTCCCAATCATTTATACAGAGGAACGTATATTAAAAATGAAATTATAAAAACAAGTGTTGTTTGGATTGAATGAAACTTTAAGAAAATGAATTTAAATCCGAGCAATTTTTTGGCTCATTATAAATTTGCAACGTCGATTTGGGCCGAGGCTGTCGTCCGAAAAATAGCGAAAAAACAGCAAAGAATTACCTCTACCGAAAGAACAGTTCCGTAATGTTTGAATAACTCTAGAAGATGNCAATTTTTTGGCTCATTATAAATTTGCAACGTCGATTTGGGCCGAGGCTGTCGTCCGAAAAATAGCGAAAAAGCAACAAAGAATTACCTCTACCGAAAGAACAGTTCCGTAATGTTTGAATAACTCAAGAAGATTGGAGATCTCGTAGATTCTCGGGAGATTGCAAACGTAGAGCTCGCAAGGCCGTGCCCTGCGCTTTCTCTCATCAACAGCGCCGACTGAGCCGCCAATAGCTCTCCCATCCTCCTCAAAATCTACAGCTTCCAAGTTGGTCTTCTTTTCGTTTTCAATGACAGCAAGAAGCCTAGAGTTTCTTCTAGGTCTGTGAGGCAGAAGAAGAGAGGAGGGAGGGGAGTTTGAGCGGCATATAAAGAATCCNAGCTTCCAAGTTGGTCTTCTTTTCGTTTTCAATGACAGCAAGAAGCCTAGAGTTTCTTCTAGGTCTGTGAGGGAGAAGAAGAGAAGAGGGAGGGGAGTTTGAGCGGCATATAAAGAATCGAGAGAAGGAGGAGGAAGGCCGATGGATGAGGCTGAACGATGAGAAGTGCGAGATGAAAGAAAGCTTGTTGGAGGCCGTGGCGGCCGTCGCCGCCATGGGAGTGGATAGTAGCAGAGGGAGCGAAGTGGATGGGATAAGGAGGGAAGCGGAGATTTCCGGATGCAATTGCGATTGGTTTATTATTTTTATTAGGAAGATTTACATAAATAGTACATACCATTAATTTTAATGCATTATTTCATATTAGGGTTTGTTTGGGACTAAAAAATATTACATCTGGAGTTTGTAATTTTTTGACATGTTATCACGTGAAAATCGTGGTTCTAGTAAATAAAGATATGAAAAAGTGTTTTATTTTAATGTGTGATCCGGCTCGAACCAGCTTTTTATTTCTAAAAGTAAATACTTTGCGCCGAATCATAACGCTCGGCTCATTGTTTCGAAAAGAAAACTCTTTTGCGCGACTCTTCAATTTCTATTTTCTTCTAACGGCATCGATCGAGATTTCACATTCCGGTTTTCATTTGAGAATGAAGTAGCTAAAGATTTGTTTGTTTGCGGTCGCCGGTTGACATACATTCGAAGTCCCTCTCTCTCGTCGTGTAAGTCTTGTGATGTTTAGGTTTTTCCGGAACCAGTCTTGGGAGAGAACTAATGTACTTTTATTTGTTTTTTCAAGCAAGTTAATAAATAAAGTATGAAAGAGCACAAGGAAACCAAAGAGCGTAAGAGTCGACAAAAGGCATCCATGTAATTTTGTTTGTGTGCTTGTACTTGCATCATATAGTATTTATTTGCATTGTGCAATGACATCGCTATAACACCACTTTTATTTGCACAATAACAGCACAATACAACGACACGAACAACGCTACTGCATAACAATATTTGTATAACAATAATGCCACAATGATACATTAATAGTAGCACAATAAGATCATAATAACAACTAAATAACATTACAAATAAACAAAAATAACACCGCACGAAACCATAATTTTGCATCAATAAAACTTCAATAATATCATAATAACACCACGTTAATGTTTTAGTTTTATTGAGGTGAGATTGTGGTGTTATTGATGTACGATTGTGGTGTTATTTAAGTGTGATTAAAGCTCTAAAATTTCTATTTTATTGAGATGGGATTGTGGTGCTACTGAAGTCGGATTGTAATGTTATTCGGGTGTTATTATGGTGTTATTAAAGATATAATATTTTAATTTTATTGAAGTGAGATTGTGGTGTTATTCTTGTGTTATTGTGGTGTTATTGGGGTGTTATTTAAATGTTAATTGAGTAGTAATGTTTCAGTTTTATTGATGTGGGATTATGATGTTATTGCGATGAGACTATGACGTTGTTCTGATGTTATTGGGGTGTTTTTTGGGTGTTAATTGAGCTGTAATGTTTTGCTTTTATTGAGTTTAGATTATGGTGTTATTGTGTTGGGATTGTGGTGTTATTCTAGTGTTATTGTGGTGTTATTTAGGTGTTATTAGAACATTATGGTTTCAGTCTTATTGTTGTTGGATTGTGGTGTTATTGAGAGTGTTAATGTGATGTTATTGTAGTGTTACTGTGTTGTTATTTAGGTTTTATTGGGGTTGTAATGTTTCTTTGTTATTGAGTTGATTATGATGTTATTGAGTAAGATTGTGGTGTTATTTAGGTGTTATACTGGTGTTATTTTTGTGTTATTTTGTGTTATTGGAGAAATAATATTTCGATTTTGTTGAGGTGGGATTGTGGTGTTATTGAGGTGAGATTATGGTGTTATTCCGGTGTTATTGTGGCTTTATTCAGGTGTCATTAGTGTTGTATTGTTTTGGTTTTATTGAGGTGAGATTGTGGTGATTGAGGTCGGATATTGGTGTTATTATGTGTTATTTATGTGTTGGTTTTATGTGATTATGGTGTTATTTTGGCGTTTTTGTGGTGTTATTGGGGGTCTTATTGTTGTGTAATTATAGTGTCATTATGTTATTACTTAGGTGTTATTGGAGTTATAACATTTCACTTTTATTGAGGTGACATTGTCGTATTATTTAAGTGTTATTTTGGTGTTATTGGGATCTTATTTACTTAATATTGGAGCTGCAATGTTTTGATTTTATTGTGGTGAGATTGTGGTGTTATTGAGGTGGAATTGTGGTATTATTGTGATGTTATTCTGATGTTATTTAAGTGTTATTAGAGCTGTAATGTTTCAGTTATTTGGTGTTATTGTGGTGTTATTTGGTGATATTTAAGTTTTATTATTACACAATTGGTGATAACAAATTGTCTTTTTTGACATCGTCTTCTTTTGTAGGTTATTGAACCCAAGGATTTCAACTGCAGATGTCGACTCTGTAGTAAGAGGTGTTCTTGATAAGGTCAAACATTCTCTATTTGAGGAGACTATGAATAACCTGAAATTAATGAATGTGCTTCAATTTTTGGACCTGTCTCTGTATCCCCAAAATAATGTCATGACATTACACATCTTGAATTGTTGGAATTTTGAACGGAGGGTATTCAGGATGGGCGAGAAAGAATTAAAATTAGACCCTGACCAAGTTACCCTACTGATAGACATGCCCAATAAAGAAGAACTAGTCCACCAGAATAAAGCTCCCTCTTGTGGTGTAGAAGCGAGATAAATAAAGAAAAAGCTAATTAGGGTTTCGTCTGTGGAGTACTCTATGCCCTTTGATAAACTGTTTCTAATGTATTTACTAACAAATTTATTTTTTTCCTTCGAGCAATTTTAGTGTGCCCAATGGACTTTACACTTTTAGTGAGAATGTACATTCTTTTTCTTTCTTTACTTGGTCCGCTGTTGTGTGTAATTTTCTCATTGGTCAAGTTAATGTCATTACCATAAAAATAATGTTAAATCAGCCATTGTGATATATCAATGGATTTGTTTTTCTTCTCACGATAAGTGTGTAGTTTGTCTTTTAAATTTTTTTTTTATCAAAGTAGATTATGATTTATCTTTTTACACAGCTCTGATTTTATGAGCATACATCTTTGGTCACTCTTGCTGCACCAAAGGCCAAGCCTCGCATGTTGAGGTGGCCAACCCAATTTGTCACTAGCTGTAATATCAATTCAAAGTATTAAATCCTACAATCCACTTATGTAATCACAAGAGAAAGGTGGTCTTTACCTCTTGAAATTTACCAATCCAATTTGTCTAGTTAGGTGTAACTTTAGACAGGGTTGTATTTAAGAGTAGTTTTTAGAAAAGTTACATTAATTAATATTCCAAACTAAGACCTAAACGTAGTAGAGTAGAACCTAACCAACGGAATTTCTAACCTCGTTTCTCTGTGAGATCGATAATCCAAACTTAGTAGAGACCTATATTACTGAAATGATATGTGTACTTGCATGAGAAACCACAAGAAGTAATATTACCTAATTTTAAGAACTCAATCATTAACTAGGAAGCAGATTAAATTTCTGGTTTCTTTACCAGGATTGCACAAAATTGTGATACACTGTGGGGTGGATCAATACTCAACAAGTAGATCAAATAATAAATGATGTTGTTGGAGCTCTGACACCTATGTGCATTACACCCATAGAGGGAGATATCCAAGATAACCAGACAAATATTATTTATGCAGATGATTATCTGGATGCAAAGGTATTTTATTAAGAAATTACTCTGGCTATTGTGTACCATAACAATTAATTTGACATTATAGATGATTACTTTTTGGATATGTAGCATCATCCAGTCGAGATTGTTATCAATTTTTTTGGTAGAACCAAAATATCCCTTGAAATACAACAAGAATTGATCTATGTTGTATTAATACTCTGATAGGTTAGTAAATGTTCACATTTTCTTGTTATGCAAAATTCTTATATTTAAATTTCAAAAAAACTATTTGTTCAAGCTATAAGGGTGATGTTATGATTGATTTGGAACATGTGGTAATAAATCGTTCTATTATCGATGACAGACTGGTTTGCAAACGATCACGTCGATGCTTTCACCTTAATAATGGAGAAAATGAAGAAAAAAAATCACCTGCATTATATAGACCATACATATATATCGCACTACACAAGGTAATTATTCAAGTTGAACTAAATCATGTAAAGTTAACACAACATTTATTTGTATTAGTATTCCACGATGACATTTGTGTCATTTTATTTTATGCAGATATATAGAATTTACAAAAATTCATGCAACATTATGTTCGTGTGACACATCACAAAGCAAAATGTAAAAAATATAGAAATTCCTTTATTTCCTTTTGTTGATAAACAACACCGGGCATTGTTGGTTGGGGTGGATATTATATGACTTTTTACCAAACAAGATGCACAAGGAGATCACTCATAAAGTTGTAAGTATACTCAATAGAAGCTTAATGATTCATTATTCAGTTTATATTGTTTAGTATTGTATGATAATTTAATTTAACCAGAAACATTTTAGATCAATTTATTTGTAAAAGATGCTGGCAAAGCTTTCCAGAACAATCCATTGAAATGACCAGTTGTTATGGCTAAAGGCCCTCAAGTGCAAACCAACAGTGTGCAAATATATGAAAACATTTGTACAAAATGAGATAGCTGACTGGAACAATAATTGGTCTGGCATGCATATATGTCAAAATTTAGAGCGGAATTTGCTTATGAAATGTGTCTATATGCTATTTTTAAAGATTATTAATTGGTACTTTGATGGATTTAAACTGATGTTATCAATGAATGCTATAGTTTATAATTGATTTTCTTGTGTCCGTGTTCTTGATCATCACCAAGTTAAGTGTGCTTCATCTCTTCATTAAGATATTCAGAATACTATGACATTACTGTTATGTCTTATAGCATGCTAAAATTCTTTTAAATTTAGCACTTCTTTTTAATGAAATTATAATTTAAAGAAAGGTATTTCCTTATTTTTATTGTAGGTATAATAGGTAGGGCTATTGGAGCGAATTGGAGTGAAAATGGAGAGAAAATGAGGCAATTTGAGCAATGGGGAAAACAACAGGTTGGCACCTAGGCACTACTTTTGGGCTTCATGGTGCTGCTCCATGGCATCATGACACTGTAGATGGCACCTAGGCATCAGATGCTTCCCAACAAACCGAGAAGGCGGCGCCTAGGCACTGCAGACTGGCGCCAAGGTGCTAGAACCGTCCTATGCGGTTCTCTGCAGTGGTTATGCATGAATTTGGAGGTTAAGAATCGAGAGAAGCAATTAAAAACAAAGAAGAGGATCATTTTGGAAGAGAAGGAGAAAGTGTGTAGAAAACAAGAGTTGAGAGTGAGGTTTTACATTTTTAATGTATTTCTTTGGAGAGATTTGAGAGAATATTGTAAGGGATTGTTGTAAGCATTGCAAGGAAC
>JXCR01098259.1:59655-92927 GCA_002079205.1 Phalaenopsis hybrid cultivar | reverse complement strand
ATATATATATATATATATATATATATATATATATATATATATATATATATATATATATATATATATATATATATATATATATATATATATATATATATATATATAATGAGGGAAGCTCTAATTAACGGTAAAGATCGGACGATATATGCATTTCTCCATAGTCGTCGGTATGAAATAGTTTTTGATATGAGAGTCGGTGAGCAAGGAGTGGGGCCATGTTGGCCACTGCTTTTGTATTAAAATATAGGAAAATTACATTCATACCACACAATTCACATATATTCACATATCTAGCGTCCAAAATTATGCTATAAAATTATGCATAAATGTGTGTTTAATGTTATTAAATTATGCTCTTAAATTATGTTGCATAATAATGTTTAACATATTGTATAATTTTGTTTTTAGTGATTGTGATCCTTAGAAAGAGAAACTATTCGATTCAGACACTGCACGTCTGGACGACCAACCACCGACAGCTACGTTGCCATACACGCCCGCAGAATATTTTGTCGCTCGAGCGGATATTGATTTTGTTTTTTCAAATATTTCGAGCAAAATTGATTCCAAATTTATAAAATTATTAAAATAAAATATAAACTATTTGAGTTGACTTATTAGATATAGATAAATGGTGGCATCACATCTTAGAATGCCTTTGGAAGTAAAAATGATATTTTGGACATTTACATACGCAACACTACAAATATGACTCACTTAAAAGTTTATATTTATATCTATGCTTGGTGACGTCAGAGATGACGTAGAGGAAAGAAGATGTTGAGAAGGAACTTGCTTAGGGCTCGCCATGGCACCGATGACACGCGGGGAGGAAGCAAGTTTGCCACAAAAAATTTCTCGGCTGGCAGATGGGACCTGTCGAGTGTGGGGATAAGGCCAGAAAATGAGGAATTATTGTGTACGGACATCACATGCATCTTTGCATGCGGTGTCCGATCCTGGCCGTAGATCACGGTGATCTACGGTCAGGATTATTTCCATTTTTAAAAAGAAAAATAAAAAATTTCAGGTGGGGCCCACCAAAATACATTAGGACCGTAAATCAGGTAATTTACGGTTCGGATCGGACACCGCACTGTATGGAATAATTTTTCCCAGAAAATAGAGAAATTTTTTTGCATGGAGTGCGGATGTAATTCTGCATGTGGAGTTTTAATAATATGTCATCACGTAGAAATTATTGTGGGGTTATTGACGTGAAATTAGAGAAATTATTGAGGGGTTAATGCAGTGAGTTATTGAAATAAAACTACAGAAGTTATTGATGAGTTATTGGAGTGAAACCGCAGAGGTTTTTGAAGGGTTATTTAGGAGTTATTACGACGTTATTGAAGTTATGCACCAATAACCCCTCAATAAACCCCCAATAACCGTCACAAATAATCTCTGCAGTTCCACTTTAACTTTTTTTAGGTGAGCTCGATATAACACACATAGTGGCATGTTATTGGAGTCCTCACGTAAAACCGTGTACTTTGTCGCATAACATTTGTCCACGCTTCGTAAGAACTCTAAACCAATGTCAATGATGTCTATCACCAACTACGAGCAAAGGAAAGAAGTGACTTTTAGGGCAGATTGTTCCCCGTTCACTATGGAGGGCTTTGTCCGACTCGTCGAGTTAGGAGATGAATTACGCCTGCCTCGGACCGACACTTTCATGACTCATAATCTTGGATGGGGTTCAAGGCTTTTGCCACGTCAGTCGGGACCACCTTAGATAATGCATATCTTCTAAGCATATATATATATATATATATATATATATATTTAAATAAATAATTAATAAAAATATAATTTTTAATTATAAATTTAATTTAGCATATAAAATCCAATTTAAGTTTTGAAGTTAGGGTTGTATGATGCCATGTCTATCAGCTGGCTATAAAACCACACATTTTATTTTTATTTAAATTTAATGAAGAATGAGATAATATTTGAACAATATCAGCCGACCAAAAAAAAAGTCTTATTTTCACACGTAAAGCACAGCTTCCTTGGTGTATTAGTACAAAGTCTAAACAAACGTTACATCAAACTTGCCAATCACATCACCAACGAGCACTAGAAGCTTTTTGAAATTGCTCCATTTCGTTGCTTGCTTGTGAAGCTTTTATGATTTAACTCATCACTTTTGTTGTAGAGGATTTTATAAATGAATGGAGTTTTAGGAATTAAAAGTGGATTGTAATAATTTGTTAGTGGTTTTAAGAATCATTTATTAGTTCATTTTATTGTATTTGAAATATTGTGGATTTGATCAAATGGCAAATACACGACTCTATATAGATTAGTGTTGGCCGCCATCGTCACCTGTCGTCTGTTGCTGCCGCCGCCACCACCCACTGCCTCTATGTCGGAAACCTTATACTTCTGCCGATCAGTTATATACACCAATCAATTTGGTACAATCAATCATGCATGAAAATGATTCTAACATGCATAGAATTTCATGTGAAATCCATATGGTGCAAAGAAGTTGTGCATTCATATAGGTACTTAGATTGGGTTCATACCCAGTTGGAAGTATCGCCTCACCAAAATCATCCAAGCTTGCACACTCATAAGCGACCGAAAGAAGTCTGCATCATTATACTAAACACGTTATTGAGGACAAGTCATCCCAATATTTCCATGATCCTTTTAGCCAATTTGGCAAGCTTGCCTAAGCCACTACTACTAGTAAAAAGTTGGCCAACCAAGACAAAGTAGGATAACCACTTCTCATGGACCTCCTCTTTGTGTGTGTGTGTGTGTGTGTGTGTAGAATGAAAAAGCATCTCGTGGCTCCTTACACGTTAATAAAATTGGTAGTTACAAAATAAGGGAGGGAAATGAGATCCCCAACTAAAAGTAAAAGAAATACATAAGGTCTTAGGGGTTCCACATTTTACATTACAACTTGACACAAAAGAAGTGCAAAACTGGTATAATATACCCAAAAAACCCAAAAATACATGTGTTCCAAAAAAAAGATACACCAATCAGTGTAAGTATACCCAAAATGGCATGTACATAAAGTGAAAAGATGGAGTGTAGCAACAATAGACACAATGAGTCATCTGCAAAACACTAGTAAATGCACCAGGAAGATCTCTAATGGAGAGATGCCAAACTGACAAAAGGGTGCTCCGCATACATTAGATCAAGCAATATATCTGGTTCCATAACCGAGAGTAAACAAAGTCATGCACAACATAGCAAACGTAAAAGAGGTTATGGAAAGTCAAGAACAATTCCTTGTTCCAAACTGCTGAGGTTTTCTCCACACATATGTCGAGTTAAAAGTGGGGTGAAAACATCATTTTGTCTCATCTGTCCAACAATCTAGATAAATAATGTAACCCAAAGCAACTTCTTGGACTCAAAGCAGAAATCAAGTAGAGCCAAAGCTGAAAATTATCCAGCGTAATAACTAAAAAACCAGAAATGGTCATAATCAAAGCCTCAAAAACCGCAAATACCCAAAATTCCAAAGATAAATTACCATCTAATATATGACATTTCAAGCAAGTTCCCATTTAAAAGAATCTGCAGTTAAGGTGGGGGTAGAATACCCACCAAAACCCCATTTAATCCTTGCTAAGCAAGCCAATCAGCAGGGGAGTTACACTCCCTATAAATAAAATGCATTTGTACCACCAAATTCAACTTTTTTAATGTACATTGAATGATGTTAAACAGGCAGAGAAAATTCCAAGTAGGAGGAGAGGACTTATTGAACATGTTAATAGCCATAGAACTCGACTCAATATATACAGTTTGAAAACAAAAAAATACGACAAGCTGCAACACATAGCAAATGGAGAAGCATTCAACTTCTAATGCTGTAGAGGCACAAACAGGAGAGGCAAAAAGCATAGATAGTTGCCACTATTATCACGAAAAATACCATCCTTCCCTGCTCCAATTTCAGTCTAACTCCCATCCACATTTAGCTTAACCCAGTCAACGGAGGGGGTTGCCACTTGATTAAAGAGGCCCTCCTACCCCTCAGGGAGCAATTAGATTGTATCAAAAACAACCGAGAGGCTTTAAAGAAGTAAGTCATAATAAAAGAAGTGGTATTAGCATGTGTTGGAGGGAGTGCCTCATATTTATATCCATTCCTTGCAGACCAAAGGAACCACAACACCACAAGGGGAAAAATTCCAGCTTACTATGATATATAGGTGCAGCCTTCCAAGCATGAAGGTAATTTTCTAATTCCCTATGAGCATTTAATCTAGGCCAAGTAATGCTGAAATATAGCCCAATCTCATGCCATACGTTACGAGCAAATTGACAATCAAAGAAAATATGTGAAGTCGATTCGACCACACTTTAACAAATGTGACACCTTAAAGCCATATGTAAGCCTTTCAATTTTAGGATATCATCAAATGACAAAAGCATTAAAAAATATCCCCATAAGAAAAAAGATATAAATGGGGATAAGAGAGTATTCCAAAGCATTTTAGTCCATCGACAATAGGTAAAAGCATACATATTTTGATACAATAGTTTAGTGATTGAAGCATGAGAGGTGAATTTCCACATAGGATAATCCATAACAGAGGTAGAAGAAATGGGTATTTTTGTGACATACGCAACCTTACCCCAACCAAAGCCCTAAGCTTAGGAACATCCCAAGCTCTTTCCCGCCAACAATCAGAGACAAGTACGTTGTTATTATGAGCAGAATGAGGAAAGGTAGAAAAGTCTTCCACGCCCCAATGATCAAACCAGAAGGATAAATTACCCATTCCCACATCCCAAAAAATAAAATTTTGAACAACAGGTCTAACTTTAATCAAAGCTTTCCAAAGTTTAGTGTCACATTTTTTCCATTCAACAATAGTAGGATGGACTTGAATGCAATATTTTTAATGAAGAAATTGAACCCAAAGAGAGATACCCATACAAAATTTAAACCAGAGCTTACACATGTTAATTTCAGTAATATGATTTAGGTTGTTAATACCTAATCCCCCAACAAAAAGAGGTTTGCACACCTTGTCCAAGTGGTCCAAATTTTCTTGTGTTTACTTCCAGACCATAAAAATTTGTTAAAAGCCTCTCAAGAGTGAGCTTTGCACTTTTTTTCAAATGTAAAACTTGAAGAGCATATAAGGGAATGGATTGAAGGACACTTTTTAGCAAAGTGAGCCGACCACCATTAGATAAGAAAGTGTTTCCCCAATCATTTATCCTCGCTTTGATTTTATCCACTACATCATCCATCTGTGTTTGCTTCTTTCTGCCCCGCAAAATGTTAACAACCATATATTTAAGCGGAAGGGAGGCCAATTGATAAGAACTATGAGAGACTGCCCGAGTGGTAATAGTATTGCTAACATGCTTTCCGAAAATTAGTTGGAATTTAGACGTGTTAAAGGTTAAACCCGAAGTGCGCTGAAAAGTACTTAACATTCTCATCAATTGCTTAAAAGTGTTTTTGCTAGCATTTGAGAAAATGATAGCTTCATTGGCATAGGCCAGGTGACTGACCATAAGTTCAGATTTATGGGAAAAATGAGTGTAGGAGTGAAGCATTTGCATTTGATTCATTAAACGTGAGAAGTAATCAAAAGCAATAATAAAGATCGTAGGAAAAAGACGATCTCCTTGTTTAGACCCCTTGAAGAGGAGAAGAAACCATAAGGTTTTCCATTCACAAGGACACTGTAGTAATTCTGCGCCATCCATCTTTGAATAATAAGAAAAAATTTAGTTGAGAAACCCCAGGCACGAAGAATGTCTAAGACAAATTCCCAATTGATAATATCAAACGTTTTCTTTATGTCAAGCTTAAGGACAACATTTCCACCCCTGCACTTCTCATCTAAATCTTCAATAATTTTTTGAGCAAGGACTATATTATCAGATATTTCCCTTCCATGAATGAAAGCTGATTGTTTCAGAGAGATAATAGCTACCAAGTGAGGTTGTAAACGAGGCACAAAAATCGCACTGATAACTTTGGAGAAGACAGAAGTAAGGGAAATAGGACAGAAATTGTCCCAACAAAGTTTATCATTGCATTTAGGAATAACACAATAAGGGAGGAGGTGAAATATTTACCTGGAATGTCCCCTAAGAAAAAACTTTGAATGACTCTTATTACTTCCTTCTTAATGATGTCCCGACATTTGATATAGATGGTTGACGTAAAACCGTCAGGCCGAGAGGTCTTATTGTGGTTAATCCTTTAAGCACAACTAGAATCACTTCTTCAGTAGGGACGTTGGCAAGTGAGAGTGAAGGGACATAATCTCTTTCCCCAGTGAATAACCCAACATCAACAGGTAAGACCGTAATTTGGCTTTGAAAAAGGTTCATGAAATGTTGAACCGCACTGTTACCAATCTCGTCAGGATCAGTAAGTAAATCTCCCTCAGAAGATTTAATCTTGAGGATAGTGTTAATGTTATGTCTATGCTTAATTGAAACATGGAAAAAATTGGTGTTTATGTCACCACAAGCAAATTAAACATCATTTGCTTTTTTACTTTAGAAATCCTTCCTCCAAATCAATGGCCTGCAGAAGGCAATCATGCGCTTGGGCTACATCACTAACCCATCGTGCAATACAACAATCTTCGAATTCTAATAAATCAACCTTATGTTGTGCTTCAATAACTTTAGTATGAACATTACCAAAGACTTGGTAATTCCATTGCCGTAAATGATTAGCCACTTTTTTGTGAAGTTGCCATAAAGTGTACCAAGGAGTGCCCGCATTGTCAGAGATCCAAACCTGCTTAATGAGAGGTAAGAAAGAATCATGAGTGGTCAAATATTGAGGAACCTAAATTTAGAAATTGGGGGATGACTAAGGAAAGCAAGCGTAAGTAAAATGGGTTTATGATCAGAAAACGCAGAATTCAGATGTAGAACTTTGGAGATTGGGTAGTAAATAAGGAAATGTTGATTTGCAAGAAAACGATCCAGCCTTTGTGAAAGGAAGCCCTGACGTCATGTGTGGGGGGAACCAGAATATCCCAAATCATATAAACCAACATCAACGATCTTGTCACAAAACCTATTGATGAGAAATATCTCACATCTTTTGCCGCCCCTCTTCTCAAAAGGTTTCATAATCATATTGAAGTCTCCGCCAACAAACTAACTTTCATCGATCATCTCTCTCATATGAACTAGTTTGTCCCAAAGTAAAACTTTATTCTGTGGAAGAGAGCTAGCATAGACAAAAGTGGCCCATCCCTGAAAATTATCCAGCTTGAACTTAGTAAGCACAAACTGCTCTTCATCCTCAATGATTGTCAAATCAACATGGCGCTTCAAGAAAATCCAAATTTTATTATTTTTGTTGCAATAGTGATTAAAGTTTGAGAATCTCTTGAAAATTCTACTCTGATTCACTGAAACAAAAGACTCCAAAATAACAAAGATATAAAGCTTATGGACCCTACTTAGGTGTTTAAGTCTATTAAGAGAGCTAGGGTCCGCAACTCCCCTAATATTCCAAATCAGGATATTAAACATAATGTCTCGAGCTGCCCCTTCTAGTGGATTTAGGAGGGGTGTCGAACTGCTCACTGTCAGAATGATATTTTCCATCTCTAATAATATTTTCGCTATCAAGATGTAAAAGTTCATTTTTCCTTTTACTTTTCTTTTTGTTAGCCTTTTGAACCCTCCATTCACCCTCAAGCAAATTTGTAGCCTACAAAATAGAAGCATTACAAGCATTAAATTCCCCATAAGATGAACAGTTTGTAGCCTCCAAACTAGAAGCATTGCAAGCATTTAGTTCCCCCTGAGATGAACGTTCTATAGCTTCCAAATTGGTAGCATTGCAAGCATCCAGTGCATGTCTTTTCTCCTGTGAAAGTGGTAGATTTAAACCATTTATGACAGTTGAAACAATAGGAATAACATTAGTGGAAGTATCAATATTAGGTATACTTTGCTTTGTAGCATAAGTAGGTAGAATATCAGGATCAACATCAGTAGAAGCAAAGGGTTCTGTGTGTTGTATAATATTATTACTAGTGCTAGCTTCCAAAGGGTCAGTAATGACCGTGTCGCAACATTAAGAATAGCTTGCTCATCTTTATCAAAATTGTGATTTACAGTATTTGCAATTTCCTCAATCTCATGGTGTTTCTTGCCCTTTCCTGATGTCGTATGATCCGTAAGAACCATGTGAGGAAACACTGACCAGAGTGATGTCCAAACATGTGGCAGTGAGTGCAATACGAATAGTGACGTTTGATCTCAATTTTATGCCAGTACTTTATGAGCTGAACTTATCTATATTTCATCTGGAAAAGGTAAAGTGATATCCCGTTCAACTAGAGCACGAGCCTTTGAATGTCTCGTAAGTAAAAAAGTAGGGCCATCTAATTTTAAAGGTTTCCCATATGTCGCAGAAAGAGAGGAGAATTTCGTGATTGAACAAATAAAGTTTTAAACCAGGAAATCTCAACCAAAGTGGAATAACAGGAGGTTCTGATTTAGGATCAAAATCAAAATTCCATTTTAATAATTTCATAGTAACATCAGCTATTCGAAGGATTCTGCGAGAAAACAAATGCGTGTAATATTCATTATTTGATAATTGTATCAAAATATGCCTCCCATCTAGGAAGCCGATTTTTCAAAAACCTGAGAGCTTTAAAGAGTCAAACTCTCTTCGCACAATTTCAAGCTTTGGATGCCCAAAAATAAATTTCCCTACCAGAGCATGACGACATGAAGACAGTAAAATAGAAGATTCATCTTCAGAAACATACATCGCAAGTTTACCATTTTTTTCCTCAATTTACGAATAAAGGTGTAATCACCCCCAATATGGAAAGCCTCATGAAAAGGAGGAAAAAGACATGTGTTACCCAAAGAAGAACCTCCATTGCTTTTAAGAGCATCCACAAAGGAACAATCCATTCGCCCTCAACAGGGGACCGAGAAAACCAAAATACGAGGAAAAACAACGAAAAAAGGAGACAAGGGAAGATTTCGCCAGCGCAAAGGAGACCTCCACCTCAGCAGCCAGGGGCCCTATCGGTGCGAAGACGACGAGCTCCATGGAATCGCCGAGCAGAGCCAAACTCCATCTTTAATATATATATATATATATATATATATATATATATATATATATATATATATATATATATATGTGTGTGTGTGTGTGTGTGTGTGTGTGTGTGTGTGTGTGTATTGTTTTATCATTTTTTAGTGTTTATTGTGAGTGGGGCTCTTAAATTTATTGACAAATAATTTTTAATCTAACAATATAATATCCAAATTAAAAGCCTTATGAATTAAAAATATGCATATAACATGTATGCTATACATAATACATAACACAATTAATAAAAAGTAATTATATAACTAAATATTGTAATTTCAAGATGACCTAACCAATTTTCATACATATGATGAAGCACCTCATAACATGGAGTTGAGCAGCATAGAAAATTTTGGTGCTTAATACAACTTTGTTACAATCAACATAAACTTTATTTGTAATATTATATGGGTTTAAGGATTGAGCATGTGTTTAGTTATTGATAAAAATATGTGTTTTAATAATATTGCTCTAATATAACTATTAAGGTGTATTTTCTTATGTTATTTTTTAATAATTTATAGAGAAGCAATAAGAAATTTTGATCTTTAACCTTCAAAGAATTTTTATGAGATAATTATAAATTTGACTCAAAATATACAACATAATGAACTTTAATTAATGTGATTTTTCTTAATTTTGTGAAAATATTATGTATGAAAATAAAATGTTAAAAGTATAATTTTAATTCATTTTTTAGAGCCATTTGACATGCATTTTACAAGCCATTTTTATCATAACATTCTAGTCATAAATACCTATTTTATGACTTTTTTTTTATAATTTAAAGATATAAAGAGGTTTATATTATCTATAAATCCAAATATTTTTAATAATTATAAATATACCTGGCTCTCCTTATTATATAAATTACACAAACCCTCTCCTTGTCTTCATCCTTAAGCTTTCTTCAATTTTCCAAACATTGGGAGTTTTGGGGAAAAATAAAAGAGAAATGGATGAAAAGATGAAGAAGAAGAGGGTTTTTGGGCTTCCCAGCATAATTTTCATCTAAGGGTCCGTTTGGGACAGTTTATGCGTTTCAGGATAAGCTGCTTATCTTGAAACGTGGCCCGCGGGCCGGCCGAAAGGGCGACTCGCGGCCCGTGTTTAGTGTAAAAACTCAGACGCAGTTTCGAATAAGCTGACGAAACGCGAGATCCAAACGGTACGACAACGTTTTCAAAACGCCACCCGCACTTATAAGCTGCCCCAAACAGTCCCTAAATGGCAGTCTGCATATAACCATAACTGAAAACAAGATTAAATACTTAAAAATCTTAATCCATAAAAAACCAAGTGAATAAAATAAGAGGAAACACAAAAGAGATTAACCCCCAAATCACACTCTTAGCCCATCAATCCAAAGCTTTCACTCTATACATCTTTCACTCACAATCTCTTTTGGCTTGTTTAAATAAAAGGCAATGAAAATGATATTATATGGTGGAGTAGTCTTTTGCTAGATGACACAAAATTTCTATTAAAAGTTTCAATCACATATATTATTGAAGCTTAAATCAACACAAATATAATGAAATATGCATAACATTTTATATTGAGTCATAAATATTTTAGTAAGAATCATTTCCAAATTAAACATCACATGATTGCATCATGTCAACACATCATATAATCTTTTATGTGATTGCACAACTCATCTAACATGTCATATGTAAGATCCAATATTACATATAAATAAAACAACATGATGTTCTTGCTGGTGTGTCACATGAGTCAAGCAAACATATAAATAAAATAGATAAAAAAACACAAATTTTACTTAAAAATAAGTTAACATGTATGATAATTGCTTACCACTCCTTAAATATTGTCACAAATAGACATTAATGTATCATCCCTAAATGATGAATATTCTAAGTATTGGCATGCCTTTGTTTGTTGACTATATAGTACATAATATGCTCAATTATTCAAAGTTGAATTTTGGTGGTCACTTGCTCAAGTATTTTATGGACTTAAAAGTTGAAATTCAGCACAAAACTTAGCTCAGTCAAACCATTGTTGGTCTATGTTTATAGATATCTGCTTATTATAAAATAATTATGTCAAGAACTATACTACGTATAGTAGGGCTGTTTAAATGGCTCGTTATTCACGAACAGCTAGTGTTTGGTTCGTTAAGAAGCTCGTGTTCTGCTCGTTCGCTAAGTTAACAAGCCGAACACGAGCAACACGAATAAATTATTGTTCGTTCGTGTTCAACTCATTTTGACTCGAAATACTACTAATCAATTATATATATCTTTGATTTTTAAAAAAGTTAATTGACTACAAGGCTACAAAGATTTATAATCAATTAAAAGTATTAATAAAGAAAATAGAATAAAAATTCTTAAATTAAATTCAAATGATATTTTAAATCTTGCACCAATCCTTAACATCTTATGGCTACGTGATTAGGGTTGTCAAAACGACTTTTTATTCGTGAACGACTCGTGTTCGGCTCGCTAAGCAAATGAGCCGAACACAAACACACTTTTTGAGCTCGAAATATAAACGAGCCGAACACAAGCTATGCCTGGGCTCGCTCGTGTTCTGCTCGTTTACACACCTACATAAAAGTTTAATAAATAAAATAATTCCTGCTTAATCTACTAATAAACCAGCATATACCCACGTAGCCACTATGGGTTTATCATAGACAACACTCAGTATTTTTATTTTCAAAACTAGCACAAGTCTTTTTTTTTTTTAAAATTTCAAACTCCTTTTTGTCTCAAACCATTGTGAATTTGATTAAAAAAAATTAAAAAAGGCTGGAATTTTATTGTAAAATTTGACATTTGAGAGAGAATTTGAAAAATAATTGCAAGACGATGCTAATTTTGTAAATAATAATGTTTCAAGTGCTATTTATATAATTTACTAAGCAGCATAAGCATCATGAAATAGCCCATAACTACACAGATTAAAGATTAAATAACATGCTTACATTTATTAATCAATACCAATTTTTTTTAAAAAAGTCTCAATTTTTAATTAATAAATTAAATTATTTATATTTCATGAATTAATTAATAGTTATGCAAACTAAGCATTAATTATCATGTTTATATTTATCAATTAACTATTTTAAATTAATATTCAACCATTAATTATTAACAACTCTTTCAAAAAGATGATTAATTACAACTTATGTTTTAACAAAAATTAACATATAATTAATGTATTAGTCTTTGCAAGAACTAATTGTTCTAAATTACATTGTTAATTGTTGTTATTATTTATTAATATTAATTATGTATTGATTAGCTTGGCTTGCGAACCAAATCACACACCACAGTTTAATTTAGGGCCCGTTTGGGGCAACTTATAAATGCATGGGCGTTTTTTTGAACGCCGCGGTACCGTTTGGTTCAAGCGTTTTGCCCGTTTATCCGAAAACGCGATTCCATTTTTACACTAAACGCAAGCTGCGGGTCGAACCCCGCAGGCCACGTTTCAAGATAAGCCGCTTATCCTGAAATGCACACGCTGCTCCAAACACACGCTTAATTATCTTGAAACAGCTAATTCTCTTATATTTAAATTCTTAACAACGCATTAAAATTATCATCATTATTGTTATTATTAAAATTAAAAGGATATAAATCTAAAAAATAAAATTGCTAGATATATAAATAGATAAGAATGGGTGTTATATCTTAATTACAACTAAATTTAATCAAGTTGAATTCTTCTCATCGGCAGCTCATTATGATGGAGATGGATGAATGAGTTCGGTGATTGAAGATGACAGGCAATAAAGGAAAACTTTAATTTTTTATTTTTTTGTTTGGTTTTTATAACCGGCTATATGCCACGGCCCAACTTCGTCGACGCGGCTTTTACCCTTGTGCCCCTTTTACTGTGCCCTAATGCGACTGCCCTAACTCTGCAACATTAGTTGACCCCGCGATCTTCTCCCCTACCCTCCTCTTCTCCGACCGGTGAGGTTTCGTGCTCGTCTCATGTTCTCCTTATCTTTCTCCTCCTCTTCTCGCGATCACCTCTCTGTAGGGATAAGTAATTTTGGCCCTTGCTTGATAGATTTGTTGCTGTGTAGGAATGGTGGGTTGTTTGGGGTATTGCTGTGTTTGTCTTTCTTGTTGTGAATAATAAATTGGAGGGTTGTTGTGAATCTTGCAATGTAGCTTCGATTTGCTAGGAGTTTCTTTGGGGTACTGCTGCGTTCGTATGTGTTGTTGTGAATAACAAATTGAGGTAGTGTTGCTTCTACCCCAAAGGCCCAAGCAATATATTTGTCCTGTTTATTGTGTTCATTGATGCATCACTGCATCATAGGTGACATGAACGTGAGCTACACTTGGACATATATATATATATATATATATATATATATATATATGATACACCACCAACAAATTTTAATCATCTGGCACAAATCCTGAGGCAGGACATGATCTCGAGACGATATTTTGAATAAGAAACGTTTAAATCTTAATAAAGTCATCAAAAGCTCTGATTTCAACAAACTTATTGTCAAACTGACCAGCTCGATGAGACATTCATAATGATATAAAAACTAGTCCGATCTGAGTCAAATCAAACCCAGTTCAAGTCATTAAATTACTATTGGAAGATGTCCGGACACATTTAGAAGGTCAATAGATGTTGACACTAACAATCATATACTCAAATCGAGCGTCTCAACAAGAAGAATCCAATGAATCCAATATCACTTAATTCTGACATCATTAAGACACTCAAATGTCAATTAAACACCGTATAGTTGAAGGAAACTCTCTGGACCGTCCAATTAAAATGGTTCATATTACTGTTTTAATTACACCCATAATACTATAAATAGACCCCTACCCCTCAAATGAGAGGAAGCTGAAGCCTACAGAAAGCTTGAGGCCATGAGGAGGTGTTGTAGCTCAGCATCACCGCCGATTGACGTCGATCACCGTCGACCACCACCGACTACCGTCGACCATTGCCAACCATCGTCAACCACTGTCGATCGTCGTCAACATCACCAACCGGATGCCGTCAGTCAATGTTATAACTTGAAAAATCTTCTAAGCATTTCCCATTCGTAGGACAAGATCTCATCACTACGGTATATGTGCCAACAATGACCTATGTGGTCATTAGCTTCTGCAGCTCCCGACTCTGGCCATCGCGGCTTATAGACGTCATTCATATTTGCACCAATGTCTTACATAATTCACAGCTCGTGCAGCTACTGACTCCAGCTCCCGCGGTCTACAGTCGTCATTTCATACTCACCCCTACGACCTACGTGGTCATTAGCTCCTGCATCTCCCGACTTCAGTCTGATTTGAGCCACAGACCAATGTAATCTCCATTTGGGTCCTCTATGTACTGGTGCTAGCTAAACCCCAGTCTAGGGCTAGTGGTTATAGGAGACCATCCACATGAGTCTCCCAAAAGATCAAGGGATAAAAGTAAACAAGTTTGGGTTTAGGGTTGTGAGTGAATGAGAGTGAAACTGAGTGAAAGTAAGTGCAAGTGGGTGCAAGTGAGTGAAGTAGCTCTAGACCAATATCCAGGGTCAATCCTAAGGCCAATCAGTCCTATGAAGATTCATCTTGAGCTCCCCATATTGACCACCCCACATACTAAGTGCTAGAGATTATGAGCAATATGTGGAACTTCAAGTTGAGCAAAGAACTGTTTAAAGTTTCTAATGGTGATGGTTCTTTTCTAGTTCTCTAGGAATAGTCAACAGGAAAGTCATATGGTTGAACCCTAGGCTACAAAAGAGAATAAAGCCAGACCTCAACCAAAAGTGAGGTCAACAACCTTTCCTTTCTTCTATAAGGAGCTCACAAATTATTCCTCACGCCATGAAAAAATCCTTGCTTTTCGACTTGAAATAAAAAGAAGAAGAAGAAAATCATTGTTCCTCGGTTATGCAACAACCAGAAAAAATTGAAACGAGCAGCAAATATCGAAACAAAAATAGGGCCCGATATAGGGAATCCATTCTCCACACTTTTCTTCACGCCCAACAAAAAACGAAAGGGATTCTAGGGCAACCTGAAAATCCTCGCTTTTCTTTCAAAGAAGAAAAAAAAACAAGGAACAACGACGTTCGATCATCTATAAAGAACCATTCACGCCCAACGACGTTCGATCGCTCTAGGGAAAACATACCTTACGAATTGACGGTGAGGGAAAGCATACCTTATGAATCAAAAATAAAAAATCAAAAGAAATACGATTTGATCTCCTCTAGGGTGACGAATCCTGGGATGGGGAGAGCGAGGGAGATCAGCGGTATCCATGGCAACGATACAAGCCGAACGCAGGCGTCGAAGGCCCTTAAAAAATTTCAGGACGCGGACGCAGTGCAGGATGAATAAGCTGACCGAATGCATCTTCCAAACATTGCGGCGACGTTTTCAAAATGCCGCCACACCTAAATAAGCTGCCCCAAATGGACCCTGAAGAACACAGACCATAAATTAGTTTGGTTTTTTATTCAAAATTATATATTCAATTTTATTTTATTATTATTTTTTTAATTTTATTTTATTTTTAACGTACAGTTGGGGAATGAAAGTCAACCTCAGCTGAGATTGCCTTAGATTTGAGTCGGCTTTGAAGTTCACCTCATTTAATATAAATAGAAGAAGCTTCCAATTTATATAATTGTCATAATAGAATATAAACATAAAAATATTGTAGAAAATAATAAAAAATTAGAAAAAGTTAAAAAATTACGAGTCAAATTATTTTATTAATTTTTCAATCATGTGATATTTTTACTTCTTAAATTTATTTTGAGAAAATAAAAATTATTTAGAGAATCAAAGTAGATTTAAATATATCTAGCTAACTTGAAGAGGAATAAAGTTAGCCAAAAATATTACATCAGTGCTCCTAACGTAGAGCTGCGTTTAAAGTCCAATGAAATAACACCATGTGGAGGTGACAGAAAAATAAAAAAAATAGTTTTAGTGTAGGGGAATATTCCCTCCATATTATTCAACATTATTCAGGTGTTATTATGTTCTGAGAATATTTTTGGTGTTATAGAAACACAATAACACATCAATATCACAAAAATAACACATGAATAATGCGGAATAACACATGAGGAATATTCTCCTGTGTTACCGGACAAGATCACAGGAAACCTGCACGCGTTTCTTTGAAGCCACGTGTCCGCATATCAGCGGACTCTGAATGTAGCTCTGCGTTAGGAGTCTTGATGTAATATTTTTTCCCAAGTTAGCAGACAAAATTCAAGATTTACATATATACCACAAAATTTTTATATATTTATAAATAAGAAAATTAAGATTTTTATAAAAAATAAAATATAAATTTAAAAGCCTTAAAATATTATTTCGAGAAAATTTTAGTTATGGCTTCGGCGCCTATTTTTTATTTATTTTTATTTTTTAAATGAAATAAAATATTTAAATTTTATTGAGATATCTCAAAAATAAGAAAATAAAGAGGAAAATTTCTTGACATTTCAAGAAGAAAAAAAATGGAAAACGTGATGCTTGTTGCCCAAGCTAAAGTCTTTTATAAATTTCCACATTTTTTTAATATTAGAAATTAAGACAGAAAAAACAGAGAAAATATTGCATCAGAATTATGCACGTAGAGTTACGTGCGGAGTCCAATGAAATCATGTCACGTGGAGGTGACAGGAAAAAAAAATTGCTCGGTAATACAAGAGAATATTTCTCTCGTGTTATTCAAGTGTTATTGTGTGTTATTCAAGTGTTATTGTGCTATTATAACACCGGGAATATTCCCAAAACATAATAATACCTGAATAATATACAATAACACTTGAATAACACAGAATAACATGAAGGGAATATTCTCCTGTGTTACCGGGCCAATTTTTTTTTTCTGTATCTCCACGTGGCGTGATTTCATTGAACTCCGCACGAAATTCTACGTATAGTTGAAGAAATGAGACCACATTGGGGCATTTACAGATATACCACAAAATTTATGTATATTGACATGTCCATCATCAAACTTTTATTTTTAATATTTATATCACATTAAAAAATGGTCATTTTAATAAAAAAAAAAATACATATCATTCTTAAACAACTCGTGTTTTGTTCATTAAGTAGCTCTTGTTCAATTCATTTGCTAAGCGAGTGTGAGCTCAACATAAATTATTTTGGAAGTTTAATTTTCAAATGAGTTAAACACAAATAAATTTTTGTTTGATTATGTGGACTCATTTCGGCTCAAATTAATTAAATATTTAAATAATTAAAAATATTTTAGATTTTTATATTAGAATTCAAAAATATAATTTTTTTTTTCTTAAATCTTGAAATGAACAAACAAATTAAAATTGAGCTATTTTGAATATTAGCCTATTTCAAGCAAAAAATGATTTTGAACCGGTCGAAGCATAAGTGCGTGTTAGGTTCGCTAAAATTTGACTCAGTTATACCCCTAAGGGCATATTTTCATGAAAATATAAGGATACCGTATGTAAAATTTATATTTTTTTTTTCATTTTAGATATGTAAATACATATATAGGAAATGAGTGGTAAAGTATGTAAATCTTTTTTATTTTATTTTTATTTTCATACTTAACAATTATAATTAGAAAAAAAATTATATTGAGGAAAATTTATTTTATATCTTTGCATTATCGAAATCAAATTTTTTAAAGCAAGCAAGATTAAATTTAACCGAGTATTAAAGATGATCAAATGACCCAAATCTGAGTAGTTTGGCCAGAAACGAGATAATGAGACAACTGAGCCAACAGAGGTGGAACCAACATCTTTTTTTTGGGGGGTGGGGGAAGAGGCAGAAAACCAACTTTTCTCTATTATAAGTAAATATGTGAAGTTTGAGGTGTGTCTACCCTTGAAGCCAACCGGCATTAAGAAACAGGCTTGAAAGATGATTTAGCCCCTTGACATCTCTAATTATAGAAAAAAATGTTCAAGAGATCTCACATCCATTATCAAGAGTTGACAACCAGACTAGCTTAACTTACTGAACCGGTCTTGTAAACCTGAAGCTCATCAAACTTAGCAAACTGACAACACCGACTAAGCCTAGCCGGCCGAACCGCCATGCCAAGACGAAGTCATACAAGCTCAATCGAAACGAGGTAGAGAACAGATGAGTGACAACCTCATAAATATTAAATACTTAGAATACCCTATACAATCCTCATTAAAGCAGAGGTAAAAATTTAAAATCATCATATTATACTCTCTCACATATAAATAAAGATGTCATTTCATGTACAAAAGAGGGCAGATATATTCGATTTTAGCCACACAAAAAAGGAAAAAGGTTAACTCGATACTATTTAGTGTTTATTAATATTCATTTCTCTCTCTATCCCTCTCTCTCTCTCTCTCTTCCCCTTTACACTCTATTTTAGGATGTGATTCTATTCTAACCATTTCAAAGATGGATTTCATGATAATTGTAGCCAAAGAGGGAAACAATTTGTTTGGGCTGTCTCAAATCATATAAAATACAATTTAAATTATTTTCAAATATCTTTTGGACTAAAGTTTTTGTCCTGTTAACTAATTCTTTGATTTATTTGGGGAAGTTGGTTTTATGTGTCATAGTATGTATAATTGGAGAAATTACTTTTGAGAAATATGCATGTAATTCATTTCGCACCCTCTTGTAACTAGGGCTTTTAACCAACAGATTTCGAGCAGAGTTGGGGCTAGCTCAAATTCGACTCCAATGGATTGATTAACTTCTGATTGAAATAGGCTTGTGGATTGATATGTTCGATTTCGAGTTAGCTCGACTCGACATTGAACCGAGCTCGATTCATGTAGAAATTGAAATGTGCCGGCTTAAACTTGAGTTATTTGGATTTGTCCAAGCTCGAAATTAGCTCGAGCTAGCTCGAAATCGAAACAATATGGTTCAATTGAGTTATTTGGATATGTTCGAGCTCGAAATTGGCTTGTAATTTGTTTTGTTCAATTTTATTTTAACATTATATGTAATTTTAATAAATAAAAAAATAATTTGAGCCAATCTCAAGCCAGTTCTAGCGTATTCGTGTATGGCTCTAAATCAGCTAGAAAAAAAATTGATTCATTTAATTGGTTTTTTTGAGATTTTTTGGTTTTAAAAATCTAAAAAAAATTGTTTTTTTTTAATTGGTTCGGCTTTATTTTCCATTTAATTGAAAAAAATGAAAAAAAATCAAAATTTAATTAAAAAGTCTTCAAATTAAATTGATATAAAATATGTAATTTTTATGTTTGTCCACAAACGAGCGACATTTAACAAAATTTTGATTAGTTTAATTTTTTAGACTTCAAATTTCAATTATAATTTGTATCCGGAAAAGTGTCGGTGCGGATTTCAAGGAGATGTAACGATGCAGATAGGAAACGACATGTCATAGAAGTGCCCACCAATAGACGATTCAGAGGCTCGATTGTCAGATCAATATCATCAAGATCAAGATTAACCATGACAACCTAACGACTCTAACTTGAGTGATTCGATCGAAAGCGGAGTCTAGGGGAATCCAAGTCATTCCCCACGATGAAGCTAACACAAACATCATAAAGAGTCTCCAGCCCACAAGACCTCTTTGTTTAAGGATGGCTACATATTGGATTACGATTACTCACCCTCTGCC
Source organism: Phalaenopsis hybrid cultivar (assembly GCA_002079205.1). Taxonomy (NCBI): domain Eukaryota; kingdom Viridiplantae; phylum Streptophyta; class Magnoliopsida; order Asparagales; family Orchidaceae; genus Phalaenopsis; species Phalaenopsis hybrid cultivar. Next base: position 73,198 of record JXCR01098259.1, on the reverse strand, counting down.
CGATCGCCTAGCATTTCTTTGTCAACAAGAGCTCATTCTTAATGATCGAGGCTCTGTGGCCAAACTTAACCAACTGAACAACACAACTTAGCCAACCATGTCAATTTTGTCGGTCTTCTGCTAGTAAGAGTCCGGTCAACCAATGACATCAAGTCTAGCGGAATGACAGTCTTATCGAACTCTCTAGATTAGCCGACTGGTAGTGCTCATCAGTCCAACAAGCCGATCCTTAGAGCAGCCAGACTTTGGGCCCACATATGAAAAATACCTATAATACCTTGTACAACCACCACTAAAGCATGAGCATAAATGTAATTTCACATATTGTACCCATTTATCTATAAATAAAGGATCATTTTATGAATAAAGGTTTGCATATCTCTCTCAAATTACTATTCATCATTGCACGCTTCTCTCTCACTTTCTCTCATCTTACACTCTATTCCTTGTGTGATTCAATGACAAATCAAGTTCCAACATCCTAAAAGGCATAGTAAATATGAATCATGCCAACAACAAGAAGAAAAATAGCATAAGAAGAAAAAATCCACAATTGAGATACCATCAACATGGAGTGCATCAGACAGTTTTTTCAACAACAAAACCAGAAGTTGAAAAATGAAATAATGAACGTCATCAAAGAAGTGTTGGCTAAGGGAGGCGAGCAAAATTTTTGACAAGAAGCATCTGTGCCCAATGACCGAAGGGTACCTTAACATATATAGAAGATTGGAGATTCCAGTACCTTGATAGTATTGGGTAGGCACAAATGGACAAACAACGATTCGAGAGAACTGAGCCACCCTGATGTGCATAACAAAGGTACATGTTTATGTTTTATATTAATGTGTTTTACATTAATGTCATGCGCTTTTGGAAAGCATTCCTGTTGTGTCTTACAAAATTTAAGAAGAGGAGTCATCGAAGCTGAAGAAACTCAAAAAACTGTTAAGTGAAGAACTAGGTGACATGCTTCAATTTTAATTTTATGCGCTCTTGAAAATTATTTGTGTTGTGTCATGCAGGATTCTGGAAATAGGAGTCATCAAAGCTGAAGAAACTCAAAAAATTGCTAAGGGGCCAACACCTAGTCGCCCATATGAAAAAAATAAACACCCAAGGAGATGATTCCAGGCACTTTTTATTCACCGAATTGAGAGCACAAAAAATATGAGCTACTAACCAATGCCTTGGCACCCAGATACAAAAATTGGGCGCCCAAAAGAGCCCAGACCTTATTCAAATGACAGAGAAGGCAGAAAGTAGGCACCACAACTGCAGTGCCTAGGTGTTAGTGACCCGTGCCTAAGTGACATTGACCAACATCTGGGCTCCCATTCATGGGATTCGACTGCTTCTATAGTTCAAACGCGACTCTTCACCGGAAGAAGTATATGAAGGCTTGAGACAAATGAATATGGGTCTTTTTTGCCATTTTGGAGTATGGAGCACTTTAAGGAGAAGCCAAGAAAGATTTGTGAGGTGTCTTTGAGAGAAGAAGGGAGACTCTTTTAGAGGATCAAAAGGTGTAAAAATTTATGCTTTTGAATTCATAGTCCAACTTTGATAGGGAAGCAGATAAGTATATTATGTTTGTGTTTTAATTGAATTTCTTTGCAAAACTTGATGCATGGTTTCTTTGCTTAATTCAAAGTTTGTATTGATGACTTTTACCATAAGTAGTAAGTAATTTCTCTTATTGCTTCCTTAGATTGGATATTTGGTAGGATAGAGTTGAGGTTTTCATTTTGATTTGCTTTGGAACTTTCTTAATTGTGTGGTATTAGCCTTTTAAACATAATTTACATTCTACCCGGCCAACGGGATTGTTAAAAACTTTCATGAACTTTGAGATCCAGAAGGTTATTTAGTGGAACGGTTAACCACATAAAATCATTGGAATATAAATATTTCCCTTGAGTTTATGTAATCATTTAAGGAAATGTTTTGTTTGGGCTGATAATGAGATTTAGAGAACTAAACCTATGACAACCAATCTTTTTTAGAATATTAGAAGGGGATAAGAAAAATTTGCTTCCGATCGATGCTAAGCTTCAATCATTTTCTCAATTTCACCATCACTAGAACAATTAAAGGGGGGAATCTCTCATAAATTTAATCTCTTAACAAGCCCTTCTTGCTTGATAGGGTAAACTTGATTTTATAAAAAATTTAGAATAGAAACTTTTTGTAATGCCAAAAACTTCAACCATTTAGGCTAGGACTAAAAATAATAAACTAGAACTTATCAAATTGGAATTCAGCTTGCTCCCTGTGGGATCGATACACATTCATTTAATTTATATAATACTGATACGACATATATACTTACGTGAGTTGTTAGTGTTTCGTTGCATTTGGATCGTTTCACACCCCACCTGTCAGAGAACACATTCTCTCAGTAGATTTCATAAGCTGAGCCCTCGAAGAGGTTCAATGCCCTTGCTCTGGAATACTATAAGGGCCAGACGGATCTGGTCCACTACATTGCCTCACTTGAGTTGATCATATGCTGCTAAGGAGCACAGATGCCTTGAAGTGGAGTTTTCTCTTCACTACATTGAGGAGTTCGACCCTTAGATGATTTAACAAAATGCTACTTAGAGTGATCACATCCTTTATGAACTTCAAACAGATGTTCATGGAGGAGTTCGTGAGCGCCAAAAAACCCAAAAGAGTTCACAAGTCCACACTCATTTCTCACCCGATTACAGAACAAAATGTTGGAGATGCAAGACCTAGAACCTGTAGTAGCACATGTTGCTCTAGTTTGGGGGCTAAAAAAAGGGGCTTTTGGCTATGTCTTAGAATTTAACTATCGAAACCTTAACTGAATTGTTGGAGCTGACCAACAATAAAATCTTGCTCGAGGAGTGCAATTCCACCCCTGCCTTCGCCATAGTGAAAACAATCATATTTCGTATGCAGAAGAGGGCCCCCAAGGATGGCCGGTAGAGGTCGAGGGAAGATCTGCATCCTTCCTCTTACCTGCGGTATGAAGACGTTCATCAACCTTAAAACAATAAGGGGTTAGCAAAAGTTACAACTGAGGAAGTCAGACGCAATACCCTGATCAGTAGTCAGCTCATTATAGTGAGTGTTAGCTAGTTCATAATGAAGAACCAAATTTGACACCATTGAAAGTCTCAATGGTTGAGATAGTAAGGGACATCCAAAATAAGAAATATTTTAAGAAGGCACCACCGATGAGAACTTGAGATTTTCTCCGAGCCCTAAGAAATATTGTACATACCACATGTCTGCAACCACAACATGGAGGTATGTCGACACCTCTGAAGCCTAGTTGAAGAGGTAACCAAAGCGAGAAAACTCATAGAGTTTGTTGCTCCGGAAGCAAAGATCTAAAGGCAAGGGAAGAGTCCAGTGGAGGAGATTGCAGATGACCCAAGCCAAGAAAACACCATTTATATCGTTGGAATGGTACCGACAATCATTGAAGGAAGTGGAGATTTATCTTAACTAACTATACTGAGGAGGCTTAAAAAGGGCAAATTGTGTGCAACTACTTTTGTACTAAATCACAACACTCATCCTCCCACTACGTTCACTAATGTAGATCAGCACCCCCCCCCAAGTGGAATCCTTATAAAGATGGTATTGTCGTTACTGCATTAATTGATAACTACCAGATTGGTAGCATCTTCGTCGACACCGGAACCTCAGTGAAAATTATGTTCAAGTTAGTTTTTGACAAAATGGGGCTTGAGGATGATCAGCTTGCTACGTCGACTAGACCACTTTATGGCTTCTCAAGCAAGAGAAAAGAAGCCTCAGGGATAATCACCCTTGTGTTCACCTGGGGAAAAGTTGAGAAATAGTTCACATACATGGAAGATTTTCTTGTAATTTATTTGTCGCCAACCTACAACGCCATTTTCGATTAGCCCATACATAATGAGTTTAAAGCCATAGTCTCAACGTGCATGTCACAATAAAGTTTCCATGTGACAAAGAGATCATCTCCATCCGGTGCAACCAAGAGCAATCTTGAACTTGCTATTTCCAGCAATCAGAATCATGAAGCAAGAGCCAATCGATCTCCAAAACATGCGTAGAGAAGGTCTCGAGACCAGCAAAACCATCCTTGAAATTTCTGTTGCTAATGAAGAGCCTGGTAAATTTTTTGTAGTGAGTGAAGCTTTTGATGTATGGTCGAAATACATGTTGATCCAAACCCTCCTACAATACAAAAACATTTTTGCCTTTTCACCCGCAAAAAAATTTAGGGATACCAGTCGACATAGCATGTCACCACCTTAACATCATTCCTACTATCCAATCAATGAAGTAGAAGTTGAGGTCTTCAGGCGCTAGATTGGCCACACCAATACGTTGGGAGATGCAGAAGCAACTAAAAGGTAGAAACATTCGAGAGGTGTAGTATCCATCCTGGGTGTTGAACATAGTGATGGTGCAGAAGGCCAACAACATGTGAACTCAACAATTAGTCATTCATTAATGACCTTCCTAGACGCCTTCTCCGGATACCACCTGATCAAGGTGCACCCAGTTGATACGGAGAAGATTTCATTCATAACAAGTGAGGTTGTTTTATCATGATGTAAAACAATTTGGGCTAAAAATTACTAGGACAACTTACCACTTCTCATGGATGTAATTTTTTTTCCTAAAGAAAAGGATAAAAACATTGAAATTCATGTGAATAATGTGTTAGTTAAAAGTAGATCAGTCAAATAACATAGAAAAGATCTAGAAGAAACATTTAAAAAATAGAATATGAGATTGAATCCACTGAAATGCTCCATCGAGTTCTCAACATGAAAATTTCTTGGCTATCTCTTAACCCGTGAAGGAATCAAAGCCAGCCTGAAAAATAAAAGGTATTGTTGGGCGCCATCTTTTCGAAACACAAAAGAAGTGCAGATATAATCGATCAAATTGCAAGTCTGAATCGGTTTATTTCCAAGTTTGACGACAAGTGCGTAAAATTATTTAAAACTATAAGGAAAGCAAAAAACCTTGAATGGTTAGATGAATGTGAGCATACATTCAAAAAACTAAAAGAGTCCTTAGCATCTCCACCACTCCTCCAAAGCCTAAAGCTAAACGAGGAACTCTATCCATACTTAAGTGTCTGGCCTAAAGCTGTTATCAGTGTTTTTGTCTGAGAGGAGTCAAAGAAGCAATTCCAAGTCTACAACACCACTCAACTCCTCTGAGACACAGAAATTAGGTATTCAATTACGAAAAAGTTAACATTTGCCCTCATTTTCTCTACTCTTAGGCTCTAACCATATTTTCAAACTCATTCAATTCGAGTCATCACCGACCAACCTCTTAATTCTGTTCTCACTGTCTTTGAGCACTCCAATCAGCTCCTCAAATGGGCAGCCGAGCTCAGTCAATTTGACATCTCTTATGCATCCCGAGCTACAATCAAAGCACATGCAATAGTGGACTTCCTTGCAAATTTCTCTGAACAAGGCAAGCCAGGCGAAAAGACAACCATCGACGGACAGACTTGCGTGTTGCACATCGACAGAGCTTTGAGCCAGAAGAGAGTGGGACTCAACCTAACTTTAACAAGTCCAACCAGAGAGCACCTCTACTATTCGATGAAATTTGGACCCGAAGTCACAAACAACTAGGCTAACTATCAGGCTTTGATCGTCAGGTTATGCTTCGCTTATGACATAAATGCCCAATGCCTCCTCAAGAACCAAGGAAACATAGAATTCAAAGTCATAGATAATATGATTACCAAATATTTGAACAAGACAAAATCATATATTTGAAAGTTTGTGATAAAGATAAGGGTGATTTACTACCAACTACTTTAAATTTAGGGTATTTATTAAATACCCCTCAATTTAACAAGATGAACTCTTCTCGACGGAACTTTTACTTTTTCTCACTAGCGATGGAGACGGATGAGTGGGACGCGTCCCGTTATTGAAAAAGACTCGGTATGAATATAAAATTCAATTTTTTTTTTATTTTTTAGTTTGATATTTTTTTTGTCAAAATTATGTAATCAATTAATTTAGGCACAATTAGTCGGGGGGAATGAAAGTCATGCTTAAATTGCCTTGGATTTGAGTCGGCTTAGAAGGTCAGCTCATATAATATAAAGAGAAGAAGATCCCAATTTATAAAGTNGGGGGGGGGGATGAAAGTCATGCTTAAATTGCCTTGGATTTGAGTCGCTTAGAAGGTCAGCTCATTTAATATAAGGAGAAGAAGGTCCCAATTTATATAGTTGTTATAATAAAATATAAAAATGGAATAATCTGGAGAATATTAAGAAATGATAAAAAAAATTTGAAAATTATGAGTCAAATTATTTTATTTATTATATTATCATGAAATATTTTAATTTTTTAGATTTATTTTGAGATAATACAAATTATCTACATAATCAAAGTAGATTTAAATATTTTTGATAATTTTTAAAATTTATATGAGATTATAAGTGATAACCTTTTTTTTAATTTTAAAGATAATATTGCATTGAAAACATTTATATTTTTATGTTTCAATTGTTATATTTTGTACATCGGAAAATGTGTCAGCACTGACCCTGAGGAGATCTAATGGCTCAGATGGAAGAGAACGTAGCAAAGCGGGCCCACTAATAGAAGTTTGAGAGGTCAAATGATCATACCAGATATAGACACAAGGACCAAAGCTAAAGGTCGGTCAAATGTAGCCGTTCGAAACAAAGCTGAAGGCCGGCCGAGCTAGGATAAGACCGATCGAGCTACGTTGATTCACTCTTTGCCTGATAATCTTATCTCGCTCTTCCTCACTATGGATTCATACCGTATAATCCGATCAACAAAGTAAACTCGATCGAATCAGTCCTGCCGACCTGAAGCTAATCGACCTCACCCAATTAGCAATGTTGGCCAGCTGACCGAACCGACACTACCAACCCGAGACCAAACAAGCTCAACTGATTGCGCTATAACAGAAATGTAATATTACTATATTGTACAATCTCCCCATAAACAGGGAGATTCTTTTATGAGAAACAGAAGATAGACAACACATATTACTGTTCACTCTGTTCTCTGTCTCTCTTCTTTCATACACTCTACTCTTTAGAGTTTGATTCACAGATAAATCAAAATTCAATATATGTTAATATTTCTCAAACCAACCAACATATAAACATCCAGAACTAATATGAATTTAACACAATAATTCATCAAGCTCGTCTTACCTGTCATTGATATTAGTAATCTTGCTACCCCGACTTAACATCGAAGAGCAATCATGTTAGTAGACAAAAATTCAACATTTAGATTTGTGCCACACAATTTCTATATATTTATAAATATGAAAGTTAAACATTAATATTTATTCATATAGAACTCAATGTCTTAACATCACATTAAGACATCATTAATACTAATTTTGTTATGGTTATGCCACTAAAACTATATATGACAAAATTTTTATCTATTTACATATATAACTCCTAATATTTACACTTAATAACACCTTGGTCTCATAAACTTATGTATATGAAAATGTACATTTTATTTTTAAGAAGATAGTAATGGTGATATTTTCAATGTAATATTATAATGTTAAATATTTCAGTGGCATGCATGTAAATATGAATTTTTAGGTGTTAGACATGTAAATATGTAAGAATTGTGAGGTATATATGCATGTACATGCCCCTAAACTTTATGTGTTGACATAAACATATAAATGAATTATAAGATATGAATGTAAATTTGTGAGAATAANATATATATATATATATATATATAATGAGGGTCACACTCAACTTAATTACTAAAAAAAGATAAAATACAACTCAACCCAAAAACAAAGAATCCATAATAAAATACAACTCCATAACAACAAAAAGCTACACATCAATCATTAACTCAAAAACAACAAGAAAACAACGAATATAGAGATACAACACCAGAACAGTCATTACAATCAAGTATTATCCAAGACAGCAAAGCAGCAACCTCTTGAGGAAACCAACAAGCAGCAGCTCACCAATCAACATTCTAGAAGATGATTTTCAAAGAAAACATTAATTCACCAATCATCATCTCTCTAAAAAGCAACAGCTGCCAATCAACAGGTCACTAAAGAGCTTCCATCCAAATTTAAAGAAATATCTTGATAGAAAGAACTTTTTAGGCTACCAAATTATTGAACATCCAAAGGAACAATATATATTACTATCTCAGTAATATCAGTTTTAGAGAACATCCAAAAGCAGTAATGAGAAAGTAGTCATAAAACTCAAATATAATGTTTTGGCTTTCATTAAATGGTTAAAAGTTAATTTCATCCAAATTTATGTAGTACAACAACAAGTCAAGATAAGATTTATAAGAATGGTTCACACTCTAAGTATGAATAATGTACATTATAGCTCAAACCAAAAACGACCAAAATAACCAAAAATCAAGAGTTGTGCTCAATTATCAGCACCAAAACAACCACAACAAACAAAGATTATGACAAACACAATACAAAAACTACATCAATAAACATCGTCTCACCAAACAAAAACAACAACTAGCACTTTCATAAAAAAAACCAACAAAATCAACAAAACCAACAAAATCAACAAAACCAGAACCAACACAATCAAAGACACAAATAACAAACACCAAAATAGAAAAGGACAATCATGAAGAAGCTCAGCCAAACCCCAATCCACAACCCAGAGCACCCATCTAGATTCAAAGAAAAATCCAGATGGAAAAAAAAATACCCCTGACCGACTACTAAAACAACCACAATCATCGAACATTCAAAAGAACATCAAATATTATAACCTCAATAGTATCAGTTAAAGAGATCCTCGAAAACCAGGAAGAGCAAATTTTAAACCACATTAAATGATTGAAAATTAATTTCATCTAAATTTAATATAATACAAGCATAAACTTTTCAAGAAAATAAAATACAAAGAATTTTCTCTTATTTGTTAAAAATAAGAAAATTGAGAGGAAATTTCCTTGAATTTTCAAGAAGTTATAAAAAAAAATAATAATAAAAGTAAAAAAAAGGGGGAAAAAGTGATGTTGTTGCCCAAGCCAAAGTCTTTTCCAAATTTCCACATTTTTTTAATATTAGAAATTAAGAGGGAAGATATGTGACCACATTGTTATATTGAGGCATTTACATCCCTACCATAAAATGCACATTTATTTACAAATCTAACATCAAAACTTTACTTTTTTATATTTATACCCCATAAATCTTCATATTTTGTACCTTCATTTTAATTTTAAAAAAAAACTTGTCTTTTGCGACAGCTCTTGTTTTATTCGTTAAGTAGCTGTCGTTCGATTCGTTTATCATTTGTTTGATCGCGCGGAATTATTTTAGCTCAAATTAATTAAAAATTTAATAATATTATGTACTTTTATATTAATTTTTTATATTCAAATTTTTTTTAGCTCAAATGAATTTGGATCGAACCGAACATTATATTCGTGAGTCATTTTGAACATTAGTCTATTTCGAGCAAGCTATGATTTTGAACGAGCCAAGCATAGATGAGTATTAGGCTCGCCAAAATTTGGCTCAATTATATCCTTAAATGTGCATTTTCATGAATAGATAAGACGACATGTATGTAAAATTTATTAAAGTTTACGCTTATTATAAGTAAATACATTGAAAATGAGGGGTAACTATGTAAATCTTCCTTTAGATAGGATATTTTTGCATACTGAAATTTGTTGTCATGGCTAACGTAATTGGATTAGAAATTGATAGTTATTGATGGAGACCAATTTACTTGTGGCGTATTTGCAATTCATTTTTATTTTCATAAGTCTCAAATATAATTTGAAAAAATATATATATTTGTGTGTTATTGATGTCCTACTTATCCGATTGGGAGCAACGGTCCAAGCCAAAACAAGCAAGGTCAAAGTCAACCGAGTCACGAAAAGTAAATGGTCGAATGATCTGAATCTGAGTTATTCGATCAGAAATGAGATAATGAGACATCCCAGTCAACAGGCAAGAAGCTGACTCGAGAAAAGTTATAACCCACTGATATCTCTAATCATATCAGAGAGGTTCATAAGCTCCACTATCTATTATTGTGAGGATCGACAACCATACTTCTTTAACTGATTGAACCAGTCCCGCTGACCTGAAGCCCATCAAGCTCACCCATCCCGCAACACCGACTAAGCCTAGTCGACCGAACCGGCCCTGCCAGGCTGAAGCCATACAATCTAAAAATTCATATTTACATGCATGCCAAAAGTAGCCAAATGATAGGATCATACCTGTAGAATACCTAGAATTTCCCATACAATCCTCATTTAAAGCAGGAGCAGAAATGGAAACTTTCTCTCATATAAATATGACGATCATTTCATGTACAAAAAAGACATGTATACCCGATTTTAGCCCAAAAAAACTCAGAAAATATCGACATGATTGATACAGTTTATTGTTCATTACTGTTTATTCTTCTATCTTCGTCTCATCTTTCTTATGCTCTATTCATTGGACTGTGATTCACGAATATAACGAAATTTAACAATTTAATTAATTAAAAAATCTATCAATTAACTTATCCAAATTGACTGAATGCATCCCTCCACCTTGAATTCTAACCATTTTCAAAAATAGATAAAATAATTCCATCATATTTTAATCACACGGTTTGCTCAACTACTTCATGATAATGTTAGGTGGAAGGAATACAATTTTTATAATTTTCAAATATATTTCGAGAAAAGTTTTTGTATTATTTAATAATTATTTGATTTTTTTGGGAAAGTTAATTTTCTATGTCTCATGATCGAAAAAATATTACCTCATGAGTACTGATGTATCAGTACTCCGATGGTGGGGTGCCACGTGGCGCCACGATGAGATCATTACATACGTGACACCACACAATTGGAGTACTGATGCATCAGTACTTCTGAGGTAATATTTTTTCCTCATGATCGGAGTAATATTCCATCCATTTATTTGTTATTTGTGAGAAATATGCATGTAATTTATTTGGGGTAATGAGCCGACTTCGAATGGATTGAGTTCGAATCAAAATTGGCTCGTGGCTCATTTTCTTCGATTTTGAGACAGCTCGGCTCGAAATTAAATCGAGTTTGATCCAACTCTAAATCGAAACAATGTCTCAAATTGGAGTTGCTTGGATCCTTTCCAGCTTGATATCGGCTCGATTTAACTTGAAATCCAAACAATCTAACTCAATTGAGTTGTTTGGATATGTTCGAGCTCGAAATCGCTTTCAATTTTATTTATTATTATATATAATTTTTATAAATAAAAAATAATTTATGCCAATCCTTAGCTAGTTCGAGTCGATCCATGTATGGCTCGAGATCGACTCTAATAAAATTTAATCCAAAGTTTTGACATACGCCTTTGCTCATGCACCTCAATTCAATCTCGATAAAAGCTAAAATTCAAGTCAATTTTCGAGCGATTAACGATCTTCGAGCCAAATTCAGAACCAATTTGCTTCGAATTAATATGAATTCAAGCCTCTTTTATGATCTAATTTGAACATTTATTCAAACCTGGTCCGAACTCTGTTGGAACTAAATTTAAAATAGTTGATTTGGTTCTGTTTTAAAAATATTTTTCATAAAAATGAAAAATATTTAAATTATATGAAAAATGTAAATATATTCTAAATACAATATTCGATTTACAAAAATTAATTTTGAAATCGATAAGCGGAAACGAGATAGGATCATACATACCTCCAGCCATAACTTAAACGAACAGAGTCGACACTCACAACTCACACGACAAATTTTCTGTTATAGATCTTCTAAGCTTTTCTCACTCACAACCCGATNCTTCTAAGCTTTTCTCACTCACAACCCGATGGTGCAAATAAAATGAAGAGGAGCAAGCTTAGAGACCAAAACAATAAGCATCACATCTAATTTATAGTGCTATGCCCATCACAGAGTTCAATGGATGTGACCACATTATGGAATGTTACAAAATTCATGTGTTGAACTTAGACACTATATGAACCAAATTCTGAAAATTATTTCTCTTAAAAACACCAAGAAATTCCAACGGTTATTGAAATTAATTTGAGAATTCCAAAGGGTATTGAAATTAATTTGGGAATACCAAATGGTATTGAAATTAATTTGGAATTCCAAAGGGTATTGAAATTAAAATAGAGTTTTAATTAATTTAGGAATTCTAAAGAAATAAATTTAATTCCCATCATTAATTAATTTGGGAATCTTAAAGAAAAAATCCCAACAAAAAATTCATAAAATTAAATTGGTATTATAGCCCTAAAATATATAATTTTTTACGTTTTATTAAAATTGTTCATTTTTTTGATTCGATGACCTAGATTTTATTAAAGTTTGGTTTAATTTGATTTTTGGGACTTCGAATTTCAATTACAATCAATTTGATCCATCCAAATCTACTAAATTGCTGAATGAACCTTGATCGAATTTGACAATCTATGCTTTATAATATATTATAAAGCGTACAAGTCCAAATATTCTATTTTATGTGTACTGATTCAAATAATGATCTTGGACAGTTTTCTAGTGCCGTAGCAGTCGGTCAGGCTGACTTGTGGGCCAGCGGTGGGCGGAGTTCCACTCACTCGCGGTCAATTGCTCTTGTGTTAAACGTGTTGCTTGCTAGTAAGGTTGCCCGAACCATATCAGCAATAAGGGTTGTTAAAGATCTGATTTTGAGATGTGTTAGGGTCGGCTTGTTGGTTGTTATGTTTGATTTAAAGCTAAGTCGTCTCTAAATTGAATCGAGTTGGATCCGACTCGAAATCCAAATGAGTTGGCTTAAAGTGAGTTATTTGGATATGTTTCAGCTTAGAATCAGTTCGATTCGGGTCAAAATTGAAGCTTATTGGCTTAAATTGAGTTAATTAGATTTGTTGCAACTTGAAATTGGATCGTGACTTGTTATATTCAATTTTACTTGGCATTATGTATATAATTTTTATAATTAATGTTGAATCGAAGAGTAACTGGGAAACAAGAGAGAGTATGGTGGAGAATAGTAAGAGTGTGTAGTCTGTATTCATAATATGACTAGGAATAAGGATCAATCTTACAAAATTATAAATCAATTCCCTTATTGAGAAGTTTTAGTAATTACAAAGATATTTGAATATAATAAGAATGACATATTGATTTGGTCGGTAAGGGGTTCGTCGTTCGCTTTCTCTGCGTTGACCTTGCTGTTACTTGATCTGAAGTTGAGTAGTCTGCCGATCAACTTGAGAGTCAATCATCATCTTGTGGAGAATCCTATGGTACATTCTACCATCACTCGATCTAGACGTCTTCTTCTCTAGCATCCAATTCGTAGTCCGTCAACAAGCATGCCCGATCAGTCGTCCCTTCCTCCCGAGTCTTTCATTTTTCTTGAGATTTGTGCCAGCATATTTTTCATATACATATTTAGTTCTCAAATTATTTTTCTCTTCGGAAGCCGCAAAGCACACGAGAGCAGATAAATCTTTTTAAAATATAAGAAATAATTAAATGACATTATTGCACAATTATAAACT
>JXCR01098259.1:43812-59452 GCA_002079205.1 Phalaenopsis hybrid cultivar | reverse complement strand
CACTCTTTCGAAACCTCTCTCTTCTTCCTTTCGGTGTACACTGCCATGTTCGGCGGAGAGGCATCATCTGTCGACAAGGACAGCCTTCTTAAGCCTATGAGTGACAGGCGAGCTAAGGCTCATAAATAATACGTAAAGCAGAAGCCGGTGAATGAAATCCCCACAGAGGAGTTGAGCAACAAGAGGATTTTGCAGAAGCCACGATCTGGGGAGCGTGAGGATCAAATTGGGTCTTTGGGTTTCCCACATGCCCATTGCAAATAAAGGTTGTGGAGGTGACTGGAGGGAATCATGATGATCATCTTTTGAGGCACCTGTCGAAGGTTGTCGTTCCTGCCCTAGGGAGAGGAATGTCTACTCGCAATGTTGTGGGGCCACGACTCCCCAAGGTGTCGAGGAGGCGGTGGCCGAAGCTGAGACACAAAAGGAGGGCTTTTCCAGCATGGGTGGAGGGCTGGAGGAAACCGGTGAGGTTCTTGTTTCTTACACCATATCTGACTGGAAACAGATTTTGGGTATGTAGCTTGAATCACGCCCTTCACATTTTTTTCAGTTACCAGAGTTCTGACAGTTGATTATATCTCTTAAGATACTAGCGTTGATCTAGAGGATGATGGAGTCATTGTTGACCAAATTGCTACATGGGGAGCGAACATTGTGGAACAGAGAGCAATGGAGGAAGGGGCCATTGAGCAGGTTACCATAGAACTGGGTGCTGCGACTCAGAGGATGGAGGAAGGGGCCATTGAGCAGGGTACCATAGAACTGGGTGCTGCGACTCAGAGGATGGAGGAGAGTTTTCCAATCGGTGGGGCCAAGAATGTGGGCTGCTAAGTCTCTTCTGGCGCTACGAGAGAGGAGCAGGAACCTTGACGGTGTCGGATGTCTATTAAATTTCTGATGTGTCATCTCGCTGAAATGGAGGAGTGATTCCTTCATTTTATGGGATATCCTCGGGGGATGGTGATGAAGGAGTTGCTAATCTGTTAAAGAGGTTGACCAGATGGAATTGCACTTCGTAAGGAGTTTCTTGTTTTTCGAAGGGACATGCTTACTGATCATGATAAGATGGCAGGTCTGTGTCTGGAACTATCGGCCATCAGAGATGACCGCATCGCTCAACTGAGGGATATTTAGGATGGACTCTTCAAGCTCCGTGGCGAGTTTATTTATGAACGGTCGCATCACTGAAGGTTTGTCTCCTACGAAGCCGCAAATGATCGTTAGTTAATTTTTTTATTTCTTGATTGTATTTGAGATTCTTGTGCAATGCACCCCTCTTTGTAATTAAATAAATAAATGAATAAAATGTGTTTTTTTTTTTAATGATTGTTCTACCTTGAGTATTCTGCAGTACCAGTCACATTAGTCTTGTCGGTGGCATTTGTGTGTGTGTGTGTGTATTAGGGATTAGACATTATAAGCTTTTCATTCTTCTCTTGAGTTGTTCTTTCTCTTCATCCCCTTTCTTCTCTCTCTTCTCGTGCAAGTTGGTATGGATCGTATGGCGCAAAAATTCCCTTATGAATTGTTTGGATTGATTTTGGCTTTAGAGGTCTCGATTCTTTCCACGATCGACGTAAGGGAGAATCAGAGCCTTTGTGTTTTCGATCATTCCATTCATCTTCGGTCAGCAATTAGCCATGAGCGAACGACGGGTCATTTTTCCCCCCAATCTAATTTTCTACAAAGATTAGTTTAAAATGGTCTTTGATTGTCATTTTACAGGGTGCTACGATTAATCTTTGGCTGCTACAAGGTTATTCCTGCTCAGGTTCTTCCCAACTCTATGACTTCCATAACGACTTTCATCTTTTTTTATTGAAGGATGAAGATCCTCTGGTCTATCAAACTATTCAACTGCTTCTTCTCTTTTAGAAGTAGCCACGATGGTTACGTTAATTCACTGTCATTCTTAAGGTCTATTTGGTGGGTCTTGAAAAATAAGATAAGAGATTGGAAAGCAAAGGTCTCAATGGGTTCCTTTGCAAGTGTTTGGTAGTTTGGCACTATCCAGGTGTAGTGCGAGGTAACAAAAGTGACGACTCTAGCAATCTTACGGATCATAAGGAGTTGATCAATGCAGCGCTTCTCATTGTTTTAATATATCGATTCAGATGTGGTAAATCAAAGGATTCGCCTGGACTGTACTGAGACCATGTCCAAAGAACTGTGGGCATAATCTGATACTCAGAAAGTAACCAAAGAGAAGTTCGCTAAGAAGAGGGCAACTTAAAAAAAAAAACAACGAGCGAGAAGTGACCCTTCTTTGTTGGGAAGGGGCAAGGGTAGAACTGCACCTTAGGATCAGTAGAGGGAGGTTCCAAAGGTGAGGAAATTTTACTTGTTTCTGTTACTTATATGTATGAACATTTAGTTATGTTATTTTGTTGTTTATTTTGAAAGAAGCAGTAAAGATGTCTTTGAGGCCCTTAGCGAATAAGATTTAGTGGTTTCATCGATCTGTCATTCAGTCTGTGGGGTTGCTACTATGACTCCTGGTGGGACTTCATTCTTGGGTTTGCACGATCAAGCGGAGGCAAGTCACTCCTCTCATCCCATCTCAATAGAGACTGAGTCGGAGGGAGAACCAGGAGTAGCTGAGAGAGTGAAGGGAGACACTCCCTATAGAGATGGAAAGGCCCCCGCCTCAGGGACTTAGTTGTCTCCTCCTCCAAGGAGAGGTATGGTTTTGCCTGAGTGATCCTTTTTTCATGACCGAGGGGCAGGAGTTTGGACAAGCAATCATTACGCTCTGTTTGATAGAAAGATTGAGTGGTACCCTTGTAACCTTTTGAATAAAGATTACCCATTGATTTTAATAGAGTCGTTTTGGTCCCCTGCCTCTGAAAAGCATCTGGGATCAATGGACAGGAGGGACATGTACAAGGTGTTCAATCATTTCCATGCCTTTGCATGAGAGTCCTCGCATTTCCAAAGGATTATTTTTGACTTGATAAAAGGAAAATTTGAGAAGTTACAATAAAAAATTCATCCTGGCTGAGGAAAGACTGAAACTATCCATTGAGCAAAGGGAGTTAGAGCCTCAGGAACACGAAGCCCGGGGATAGCCCTTCTTAAGGAGAATGAAGAATTGAAAAAGAAGTTATCATCGATGATTACCCGAAAGGAGCATGTCGAAGGCCTCTCCCGTCAAATTACAATCAACACTTCCCTTGTTATTGAGAGATTTCTTAAACATAGACTAGTTGATCTTAAGTGACAGGACATGGAGGAGTTTGGCACATTATTTTTTTATTCGGAGGATGAAGAACATGAATCATGGAACGGAAGGTTGGATGGTGTGGGGCCAGCAAAAGAAGCTAGGGAAGAGGGTGTCGATGAATCCTCTAACGTAAAGAGCTGGGAGATCTCTTTTTGTTTTGTTTTGTTTTGGTGATTACACACATTTGTAAGAAAATTTGTGATTTGGGTTTTGTAAACAAACTTCATAATGCAAAGGGTTTTTAGTAATTTTCTTCATGTCATGATTTGTCGGCAGGTGAGGGGTATGTATGTATATGGCTATCTGGAAATGATCTAATGTATTTCTTATGGGCGATGGTCACAAGCCATCTACAGAGCTTGTTGCCACTGGGCATTAATATTATAACTATGGATCAAGGATCATTTGTATACCCCTCATAGAGCTTGTCATTTTTCAGGTACATAGACGTCTCATAGACCCTTCATGATCGTTTGACACGCCTCACAGAGCTTATCACTGTCGAGTGTCGATCACTCTTGTTGGGAATCAAGACGATTATTTTCATATTCCTCACAGAACTTATCACTGTCGAGTACTAAAATGTTCAATAGGCCTTTAACGATCGTTACACACCTCTCACAGAGCTTGTCATTGTTGAGTGTCGATCATTCTTGTTGGGGCTCATGACGATCATTTTCATACCACTCGTGGACCTTGTTGTTTTTGGGTACCAAAATGTCCCATATGCCTTTTATAATCTTTGTGCACCCGTCATGAAACTTGTGGTTGTCGGTTGTTGATCATTTTGCAGATTGATTAGTTTTAATCTCTCACTGTATCAGTTCCTTGAGTGTGCCAGTCTCGTTCCCCGTGTAAAGAAAAATAAATATAAAAATTATAGCTAATGTGTATTTTATTTATAATATCAACCATCTACGTGAAAAGAAAAGATGGAAGGATCATACGAAACAACCATAACTATGTTTCATCTAAAAGCAAAGCTAATTATAAGGAAATAACTTCTTTAGTTCGTTGCGGCTCCAAGTTTGAGGGACCTCATTTTCTGTCCATGCCTTTAGCTTGTATGCTTTGGTCCGACTCTCTGGTGAATGATATAGGGGCTATTCCAAGTCTGATCTCGCTTCTCAACAACCTGCCCCCTAGCGGCGAGGTCGACTTTTTTCAACACCAAGTATACTGGGGCAAACTTTTCCTTGTAATCATGGTTTGTTGGATCAATTTTTTTATGTCACATTAGCAGGATGTCCGTTTGAGGATATGGAACTATGCTAAGCTTCTCATTGTCCAAGACATCCAGTCAGACTTTCTAGTATGTGTCATGGACACAAAACCATGATTGATACCAATTTTGTCCTACTCAGGTAAAATTCACCATAATATGGGATTGTCACCGATTCAGTCAATGTTTAACACCAATCTCGATGTTTAGGTGCCTTAGCCCATCAATCTGGACTTTTCCATGGCCAACTGGAGTCACAAAACCCGCCCACGGGCACTACCAGGGGAGAATTAGGGTTTCAGACCACTTAGTTTCATCTGAGGATGACCACTATTTCGAGGTTTGTTTGGGTGCTATGATGCCTCTATGGGCCTTCAACGATGGCTAGACATAATTTCCTATTCATTCAAGAACTTTCGGGGCTAAGGGAATGCGTCTGGATCCTCTATTGTGTATTAAGACATGTAAACACAAATTTGAACTGGCATGACCACACCCAGTTCTAGTGTGATCATGCCAAAATGACCAAACAATGCTCAAGATAGAGAGCACAAAAAACTTACGTCGCAAAAGTGGTCAGCCAAACCAAGGAACTGGCGTGACCATGCCAGTTTTAGGCATGGTCATGTCGGACCTTAGGAAAATCAGGCTTTAAACCATTTGGCCTTGCGTGAACATGCAAGTTTTGAGCATGGTCATGCCAAGCCAACAGCTTATGTGGCCAAATTTTTTCTTTTTTCTCCCTCTTCCTTGGCTACTTTTCCCTTTGGTCATCATGAGCCCAAAGGGTCAAATGAGAGTGCTACATGTGGCATCCACCTCCCAAGATCCCAATGGATGAATGTAACATTGAAAAGGGAGATTATTTTATGATTTGGATGGAAGATTCCCTCCAATTTGATTGACTTCATGAGGCCCTAAGGTACCAGTCCAAAAATAAGCTTGAAGAGTTCATTTTTCAGCTATATTTCACTTGCTAGAGAGGATGAGAGACTTTAAGGAGAACTTAAGGAAGCTAGCATCCTCTTCTTCCTTTCCTTTATCTTCTACTTCATTTACTCAACCAAAACTCATATTATCTGCTTCATATCTAAGAGATTGAGGGTGTGTGTCTTCCTTGAGAGTTACGTGTAAGAGGAAAGCTTCCTCTTACTTTGGAGAAGGCCAAGAGCTATTATCTCCTTCCATAAGGAAAGCATCATCCAACGTTGGAGAAGGGAAAAGGAGATCCATTTCTTAGAAGAGGGAGAGCCTCATGGTGCTTTGGAGAAAGAGGAAAAGCTTCATCTTCTCTCCTACAACGAGGAGAGCTTCATCCTATGAGAAGAAGCACGACATCAAGCGCCACATAGTTGAAGATCCTCGAAAAAACTTGCATTTCTCTTTCTCTTAGAGCCCTTAGGTTTGATGTTAGAGATCTAAGGATTATGGCTTTTATTCTAGAGGGAGGCCTTCTAGGTTAGGAAGCTATGATGGAAAAATCCCTAGAAAATCCCGAGTGTTTTCCCTTACAAACCCTTAACACCAAAAACGTATCATTTGAGTTACAAATAATCCCTTGAATATTAGACGACCTTAACTCTCAATGAATGAGTTAAAGCCAAATTACAAAAGTCGTACCCATAAGAAGAGTTTTCTCATTGTGAAAGAAAATTCTTTTCACTTTGTGTCAACTAGTTGGAAGTACGCCCTCCATTGCTGAGCAACGAAATGACATCTACATTTTCATCATGCCAACCTTAGGTTCCCATGTGAGTAAGTTAGGACGAGCACAGATTGTTATCTTGCTATCATGCCAACCCTAAGTTCCCATGTGAGCATGAAAGGTTTCTTTTAAATCGTCAATGTGTTGTTTAACCGACCGACTCATAACTAGCACATCTTCAGCATACACTTCAATGTTTTCTCCGATTTATTAGCAAAAATTATATCCATGAAGCACTGGTAGGTCACCCCTGCATTCTTAAGCCCCAAAGGCATTACATTATAGCAATATACCCCTTACAAGTAATAAAATAAGTTTTCTTAGCATCTGCGAGATGCATCCTAATTTGATGATAGTCGGAGAATGTGTCAAGGAAGCTTAAGACTGAGTGGTCGGCCACCAAATCCACTAGTGCATAGATTCTCGGTAGCGAGTATGTGTTTTTTGGGCAAGTTGAGTTTAGCTTTGTGAATTTCAAGCACATCATCCATTTTCCATTAGTCTTCTGTACCATCATCACATTGTAGACCCATGTGGAGTATTGCACTTCTCGGATATAACATGCTTCTTTCTACTTTTTCACCTTCTCTCAGATGGGTCCTGCAATATATGATAGGTGTCATCGATTGACACACTAGGCATATCATCAATCGTCCATGCGAAGACATCCTAACTTTTCTTGAGGGTTTGGATCAGCAACTCCCCCTATCCTGCATCAAAAGCTTCACTTATCATAAAACATTTATTGGCTCTCCATTGATACTTGGGACCTCGAGGGTGGCCTCGTTGGTCTCTAGGACACCTTCATTTAAGTTTAGAATATCTAAGAAATCATGCTCCACATTGTTTATGGCTTCTAAGGGGTAGACTCTGGATTGCTTTAAATCACCTCTGACTGTGATGATCTCTTTGTCCACAAGAAGTTTTACAAGAATATGGTAAGTAGTGACTAGCACCTTGAAATCATTCTAGAGTGGTCAGCAGAATATAACATTATACATTAGGAGGAATCCACTACAATGAATTCTTTCATTAGAGTAAATTGCTTCTCCTTTTCCCCCAACTTACTGGGAGCTCAATTACCCTTACCGTTTCCTTCCTTTTACCTGAGAAATCGTACAGTGATCCAACTGAGGTAGTCACCCGATCGACAGTAAGACTTAGTTTATCAAAAACCTGCTTGAAAAACACAGTTACTAAGCTCCTCATATCAACGAGAAGGCTGCCTACTTGAAAATTATTAATTATAGGTGTTATCACAATAACATCATTGTAGGGATTTCCCTTTGATGGCAAATCCTCATAAATGAAGTAGATAGGTGTGTGGGCCCTGAGCAAAGTTAGTAACGAAATCTCTCTGAACTTACCTCGTGTGCTAGCATGTCTTGGACCATGTCAGGTTTCAGATCTTTAATATCCAACATTTCTCCCTGGAACCCTGCAACAAATGATTGCAAGCTCTCATCAGCTCCACGTTTCAGCTACCATAAGGATTGAGCACTCTTTTTGGGTCTCATAGCGCTAGCAAACTGTGATTGAAAAAGCCTCCTAAATTTTACAAAATAGGCGATCACACTTGCGGTAACCTTCAAACTACCTTAATGTAGATGACCTCAACGCGGTGAAGAACAATTTGCCTTTGAGAGTTTCAAAGATTTTTAACAAGCATATGGAAGATTCAGACGATGCAAGGTGCTCGTTGGGGTCTGATTGCTCTTTGTATGATTTTAGGAAGGACATCTTAAATTTCTCTGGGGGTTTAGCTCCCGAGACTTGTAGTGGGAAAACATTCTTTGACTTTCGTTGTACCTTGGTTCACACTAGTCAAATCCTTTCCTCCACAGAGGCAGATCTGATGTTGTCATGTTATAACACATCATTGGGCTTCTCCCGTAGGTCAGTTTCTCTTCTTCTGTTGTTCGACGACGGTTCCCCTTCCGGGGTTTGGCAGCCCCTTGCTGGGCCAAATCTCATTCTGGAAACGAGACCGCCCCTAGGGCAACTTCTGTTCTAAGCACTTATGTGAATTGCTCTAACATTTAGTTGGTAATCTGGTCCTCAAGTCTTGATATCCTTGTTGGACGAATTCTTTCACTAACTCCCCAGTGCATGTTGTTTCTACCATGTTCCTCTGACTGGATTCTCCCTATTGTTGTTGCTAAGCTCCTCTTATTGTTGATGACATGTTTCTACGCTCACCGTACCTTAAAGGATGTTGAATCCAAGAGTGTTCGGGAAACACACCCAAGATATAAAACATTTTGTAGGGGAAAAATAAAGAGAGTATAATCGAGAATAAAAAGAATGTGTAGCATTTATTCATGATATTGACCCCTTATTTATTGGAATAGAAATCAGTCTTACAAAATTACAAATCAATCCTCTTATCGTTAGCTTTTAAAGGGATCTTTTAGTAATTACAAAGATATTTGAATATAATAAGAATGACGGATTGATTTGGTCGGTAAGAGGTTCGCCAACTGCTTCACTTGCCCTGTCCTCGTCGATACTTTATCTGTAGTTGAGTAGTCTATCGATCAGACCGAAAGCCGATATTCGTTTTTGCGGGGAATCCTTTAATACTTTCTCTTGATTGTTCTATCCAAACGTCTTCTTCTCTAGCATCCAATCCGTCATCTGTCAACAAGCATGCACGATCAGTCGTCAATTCCTCCCGAGCCATTCAGTTTTTTTTAGATTCTTTCTTTTGAGCTATTAACATTCTTGGAGCTAAATTGACAGCCAAGTGAGCAAGGAGCCCATGACAACCTTTTTTTAAAAAAGGACCAATTACATACAAAACATCTGAAACTTGCTATTTACAAATCAACCACCACTTTCCATATATTTTTCAAATTCTCACTTAAATATTAAAATTCATTATAAAACTCCCATTGTTATTCATTATTATAAAATTCTCAATAGTTTGATCGTGGCCTAGCTAAATACATCGGTTCGATAGTTTAAAAAAAACACTTGGATTATGAGGTAGAAATTAATTTGTAATTATGACCTCCCATTCTATATGATTTTGCGGAACTGGCCATGTGCAATGTTAACCTGCATTTTGCATTTCATATGATCCATATCTAACTTGAGCAATTAAGGTCAGATCCTAGAGTCCGGGTGAAA
Organism: Phalaenopsis hybrid cultivar; assembly: GCA_002079205.1. Classification (NCBI taxonomy): domain Eukaryota; kingdom Viridiplantae; phylum Streptophyta; class Magnoliopsida; order Asparagales; family Orchidaceae; genus Phalaenopsis; species Phalaenopsis hybrid cultivar. The sequence goes on along the minus strand of JXCR01098259.1, from coordinate 50,167 downwards.
AGCTGTGTTCGAACAGCAGACGTGATACAACTAGGTGGAGTGGGAGCTCGGACCTTCGTTGTAACACGTCTGTTATCCGGGTGCAACTCGTGTCCGGACTATATACGTAGTATTTTCTCCAGATCACGAGAGGCTCTCCAATGTCAACGTGAACCGGCTCCAAAGCAGGAAGCAGACGACTTTCAAACTGACTCTGGCATCACATAAACCGAATTCTCTAACAGAATCCGGACACACACACGCGCACACACACACACACACATTATCAAAATAATAATTTATATTATATTATATATTAAAATTATCTATGATTGATAATTAATAGGCCGCTCAACTAAAGAATAAAAATCAAGGCAATATTTATGGCTGTTGGTTGTCCTAAAAATGAAGAAAATATTACTTCTGATAAACCCGACGTATGGATGATGAAATGAATTGAATTAAGATGGGTAGTCCGCGGCGTGATATGATTCATGTTGTCATTCATCGTTCAGACGTAATATTTTCTCCTAAGAATAACATATGGCAATGCTAATAGTTAACAATCCAAAGAGATTCTAACTCAAATCATCAAAATAGAGGCTGCCAGCAAATTGAAATAGTTTTCACATTATTTTATCTACCTAGAGTGCAAATAATAATGTCATATACTTAGCAGATGGGCATTCACAAGAAGTACTTTATCAACTCCCATACTAATGGAAAGATAAATAATTGCTGCAATTATCAGATTGCATGCTAATGAATATATAATCAACACATCAATCAATTAGTAGTCATTATTCTTTCCAAAGTACTTGGAATAAGCTTAATCTTCTTCTTTAGTCAATACTTTTCCTAGCCATTCCAAATTAATTTTATTGTTTCTTATAGTTGCATCTTCTACTCTAAATAATATGTAAGAATCCAAACTCATTTATCAAGATATTATCCGCTTTGGCCTAATAGCTTCATAATTGTCTCCTTGGTGTAACTTGCTTGAAAGTCACACATCCCAAAAGTGCTCTTGTAAAAGCACAATTACATTTGAAATTCCAACCATTACACCAAAAGACGCCTCAATATTTAAGTGTTTATTTTCAATACTATTTAAGGGGTTTTACAATCTCCCTCACTTCAAGTAACTAACATCCTCGTCAATTTCTTTAACCCAAAATCATCCATCATGCAGATATGATTTCTAAAGGTGACTCCTACATATTTAAAAAATAGCTCCCACCATGTAATATTTTATCCCATCTAGTGTATAAAAAATATATCTTATGGTGTAACATTTTATTTTGTATGACATTTAGTTTCCAAATTCAAGCTGGTGTAATAGTCTGAATAGTCACTAATCGGATATTGTCCAATTTAGCCTAATGGCCTTACAGATTCGTCCCATTCATGTAACTTCCTGAAAGATCACCATCCTAAGAATGCTCCCACACAAGCACATCTAAATAAATTCCAACTGTTACACCAAATGACATCTCAATGTCTAGGAATTTGGCTTCTTATTCACAAAATATATATCCAAATCAACTGAATGTAATCCCACCACCATACCTTAAATAACACAGAAATTCAAATATTAATACGCTGAAAAAAAAAAAAAAATTTAGGTTGCAACAAAGTTTATGCATTATCATAAATGAAAAAGTAAAATAATTAACGCTTAACAAAAATGCTAATCTAACTTTCTTTGAGCTACTTTGAACAGTTTTAAGATATTCTCGTACACTACAAATGTGAGTGAGGCTGATGGAATGTTTTTCAGTAAGCTGGATGTGATTCCTCTGTAGAACCCTCGCACACCTTCAAATCTGCAGCATCCAACAAACAATAAGTAATAAGAGAAAGGGAATCAACTCATGGAAAAATTTTTGGAACATAAATCAATTGAGTTTACATCTACGGTCATTAAATTTATTTGTATCATATATTAAACTCATCTAAAAAAAAATATTAATTATAAAGTAAAACTTAGCAAATATGGCCTTCCAACACTTTGATGTTGATGAAAAATTATTCCATACAGACAGCGTATGCAGAATTGCATACGTTCTCCGATCTCCACCATCCATTAGACCAAAGCTGTATTTCGACGGGCCTCATTTTTCTTTTTTTTTTTTTAAAGAAAACCTGATGGACGGTGGATATCGGACAGCGTATGCATTTCTGCATACGTTGTCCGTATGGAATAATTTTTCTTGATGTTGGGGGTGCATTTCAGAAAAGGGAAATTTACATACGTAGCACACAATTCTTATGTATTTACATATCTCACAACTAAACTCTCATATTTACAGACAACACCTTGGTACTTTAATCCTATGCATGAAAATTTGTATTTCACTCTAAAAAAGTGGTAATAGAGCTACTTTTGATGTGATATTAAAGATTTTAGTGTTATGCGTGTAAATATGAAAGTTTAGATGTGAGAGATGTAAATACATAAATGCCCCATTTAATTTTTATGAATTTATATGTAGATGATACTTAATCATTCATATGAAAATGTTATGTATCAATGTTTAAGTGAATATTAAATATAAACATACTATGTATCCATACATATAGGCGATGCATAATTAATGAACATTATGCAATCATGTGGTAGAAATGAAAACTTAGAAATCATGATATTTTGATAATATATTGCTTAAAACAAGAAGCCACGAAGTACATGAATTACCCTTTATTTATATTATTACCTTCAATATATATTTCCTACTTAAATAGGAAACCATGACTTAATGCATCATGCATATGTTGAAATGAATCATGCTACTTGCATCGACTTCCTATGGAAATAGGAATGTTATGATATAGCAATTTATATTATGTAATATTTTCATAAATCATGGTTATTTCTATGATTGATGCAGTTGATGTTATAATGAATTGACAGAGAATGCTTAGCAATATTTATCTCTTTATAATACGTAAGCATGCCAATTGGATGAAGGTGTCATACAAGAATAAATGTAAATTGTGATAAAGATAAAGTCACAATTGATGTTTATGTAATTATAACAAGATCAAATAGCATGAGATATTAGTCAAATTAATAAACTAGGAAAAGCGTGTCGAAATAGACCCTGGACTCTTTGAAATGGACCATTTTAATTCCAGAGTTTATGAAAGTATCAATTTGGTTCAAAACACTTTTAATATGGGCTGAAATAGTTCCCGATTCCCATAGATGACCATTTCAACCTCAATTTAAAAATCTGAGAATTAATTTGACACTTCTATACACTTTGGGACTGCAATAGACCCATGTAATCTTGAAAAATGAATCACATTTACTAATTTATAAATTAAAGGCCTATTTGGCACAACTAATCCGCCGCGTAAGCGTTTTCAAAATGTCTCCATGTCGTTTGTTTTCTCTCTCTTCGGTGTGTTTTGTGATACACTGGTTTTGTTTGTAATAAATGTCGGTCGCGGGTTCGACTTCGCGACCCGCGCTTGGAGGAATTTTCTTACCTCGCTACCCTCCCGTCGCGCTTGCCCTCATCCTGTGCCCTAGGTGCCTCTTCGATCCTCTCCTCTGTCCTCGTCCCGTGGCTTCAATCGCTAAACAAGAGCTCCCTCTTACGGGTCACTCTCACGTGTCTCTCTCGATTGCTGCCTTTCTCCTCCTCCTCTCTGCGATCCGTTGTTGTGGTGCTCTGTAAGTATCGTTGCCTTTCTTGTGGTGATTTTCAATGGAATGGTTTTTCTGTGTTTATTTGACTCTCTCATTTGCTGTGAGAAGTTTGCAGTGCTCTGTGAGTAATATCATGCTCTTTCTTGTGGTGAAGTTCAAAGAAATGGTTTTTTTATGTGATTTTATGGCTTTCTCCTTTTTAGTGCTTTCTCTCTCAACTGCTGCCTTTAGTTGGGTTTGGATGTTAGGCTTGGGTGTTGGACTTAAATGTGTGTGCTGGCGGTTGGTGGTTGTTTCATGCTTGGAGTGTTTTCTTCATATTGTTTCTTTAATAAATAGAATGTTTGATGAAGAAACTAGGAGAACAAATGGTTTTGAATATTCTCCAGACTTTAATTTTGTTGCTTAATGGAAGTGATAATTCAAAGGTTGAATTTATATATTTATTGGCAAATGCAGGAAAAGCATGATATGTGTATCTTGAATGTGCTACGAAAGAGTAGTAATTCACAGCCGCATTTTGGACTAGATGCGCTCCAACAATTCTTTTGTGTGTCTCTCTACTGTTGCATTTGGTTGGGTGTTGGCGATGCAAGCTGACTTGCCATCTTGATGCTGCATTATCTAATGTTAGCCCATAAATATAACTATCATGATATTTTCTGCCCATCACAATAATAAAGGCTATGCACTGGTAGCTCGATCAAATGCCTTTCTTTGGGATAAGGAAGTGAGGGATTGCTCGTGTTGAAAGGGCTCTTGTGGATATGTTATTCTTTTATTTTTTGGTTGTAATGCAGCTGTGATGGGGGGTGGGTTGTGGTTGTGATGGGGGTGGTTTCTGCCAGGTTGGCGGTTGTATTGGGATTAAGTTATGGTTGTGTGGGAGTTTTGATGAAGCTGTGATGGAGGTGGGTTGTGGCTATGATAGACATTGGTTTCTGCCTGGTTGGTGGCTGTCTTAGGACTAGGTCGTGGCTGTGTGGGGTTTGTGATGGAGCTGTAATGGCGTTGGGTTGCGACTGTGATAGGGGTGATTTACGCCTGGTTGGTGGCTATCTTAGGAGTGGTTTGTGGCTAAAATCAAGTATATGGTTGAAAAAACCATGAAGGCGTTGAGATTTTCATTCTTTCTATATCTACATCATCATCATCAGCACATTTTGGATTGAATTTTTTAACAGATTTTCGTTCTTATGTTTTCTTGTTTTGATTTTTAGGGTTTTTTGAGTTTATAAATTTGTTTTTCTTGTAGCTTTCTTTTTTTATCTTGTTTTTTTATTTTACTGGCTATATCAGTTTCTTTTATGATCCATTTCTTTTATTAGTAACGTAATTGTTAAAACCAAAGAAGTGACTTCAGCAGCAATGTGGGATAGAGAAGTCACAATCATATTTTGCAACCTCTATATTAAAGAGATTGAACTTGAAAATAGACCCACCACCTACTTTAAACAAAGAAAGGTGGCAGAATATTACAAAAAAGTTCCATGAAATGACATGAAGGGACTACGATAGGTTAAAATTTAGGAAAACTTGATACTAACTATTATATGAGGTGTGCATTTTTTTTTTCTTACTGTTCTAAAGTGATTTTTTTGCTTCTCAACTATCAGATGTATCGCTATGACAGTTTAGTTGCAAACAACACTACTACATAGGGGCAAAATAATTATTTATACAGAAACAACTGCAAATTAGATGTTTTTCAAACGCACAAACCAAATAATCAGTCAGTTTATCCGGACCAGTTGTTGATCAGCAGCCTATCAGCAGATTATTAATATGTTGCAGCTGCCCAAAACATAGCTTAAATAAGAAGTATAAATCTAATTATTATAATATCACCATGCTTTGTGATCTTGGTGGTAGGAATGGAGAACAAAATTTCAAACAAAAGATATTCTAATTAAAAGTCTCAACCAAAGTAACTATCAAAACAACATAAAAGATCTTTTTATATGAACAAAAGAATAAAATCCTAAACAAGATCTCTTTATTCAAGTATGAAAAACCAGCTGCCTTGTACCCATGAGAGGCTGACCCTCCATACTTTGTCGTCTAATGGATGAGTAAAGAGGCGTAGTTGATTTTGGAATATTTATCTATAAATGGAAAGGCCAATCATCAGCTTAGGTGCTTATTGCACAATCATGTCTGACAAAAATATAAGGGAAATTAACATTATGTAGCACACAATTCTTACACTTACATATCTAACACCTAAACTTTCATATGTACATACATATGACTTCGGTTCTTTAAGCCTATGCATAAAAAGATGGGTTCCACTTTATAAAAAGTAATAATAGTGCTATTTTTGATGTGATATTAAAGATTTGAGTGATATATTATAAAAAGTAATATATGCACAAAAACAACAATTAAACATTTATCCCACTAAGTGGGGTCGGCTACATGAATCTTTTTTTCTCCATTGCGTCCTATTTAGTGTCATATAAATGCCCCAAAATATAAATGTGGCTGATTGATCCTCATCAGCGTCAATTGATGTAATAATTTTTGCATATAAGTGATCAAAAGGGTAAAAGTCCCAAAATTATAAAAGTTTGAGTTCAGTCAGGCATGGAACAAAATACAGCATACAGTTGAGTTCAAGAGCCACAAACTAGACCTATTAACCATATTGTAAAGAAGCAGGTTTATTATTAAATTTGAAACCGAAACCTCGAATAAAAATTTAATTTAAAATTAAAA
>JXCR01098259.1:14450-36448 GCA_002079205.1 Phalaenopsis hybrid cultivar | reverse complement strand
GTATTATAGTTAAGAAAATGCTAATAGGTATTATTATAGTTAAGGAAAACCAACTTTAGGCACATGCTAATAGGTACTATAAACCTTCATTTGCTAAGTATTGATCCTAGAAAGTGTGTGCAAAAGCCGAAGAGCACATGCTAATAGGTATTATAGTTAAGGTTTATTTTCAGTTAGATGTAAAAGTTTAAATATGAATAAAGTGTTGTAAATATAAGTTTTATGAAATAAAATGACTCTTTTATGTTTTGGATTTCATTTTATTGTGAAATGAAATAATAAGATAGTATTCATCCGTCAGTTCCCATCTTGATAAGTCTAAGCTCCAGAGTCAGGTCATGGCACTAAAAGATAAGATAATAGGGTATCTACAACCTGAAAGACTTCCTGCTGTGATTTTAAAGAAACTAAACGTAAGATGGGTGAAGCATATAAAACAATACAGTGCATTGTGATGAATATTTATAAAATAAAAATTATAAGCACTGATATTATTTCAAATTTTAATGTCTCTGATTTTACTTTATTTCTAGAACCTGTTAGAATTAAAAAATCATCTCTCATGGATCTACACATCTTGCACCAGCAGCATAAAAATGAAGGGATTGTGTTCGTTATTGACGGTGGATATCAAAATTTTTATGATCTCGAGTTGAAACTTAATTTTGTTGATTCATGAATTTTCATTCAGACAACATAAAACTGTTGCTCATATCTAAAACAACAATAAATATTTAGTTCATCATAATCAAATATTGTTCAAGCTGGGCAAAATGATGCAAAGCCCGCACTGATTAAAAACACAAACTATGTTCACTGATGTTGTTTTAGTCAAATTGTTTCTTAGTTTTGTATTGAAAATTAACTGTCCTTACTAGAATTCAAGTGTGCTGAATTGAAACTTGTAATATTAGGCTAGATCTTAGAAGATCCTAGAAAAATACTTATTTTGTTTTTTTTTCTTTTGGATATACATAGGACACCTAAGGCGGTACAAAAATAATAATAAATAAATTGGATAGAATTATATTTCCGCTCAAACTAAGAATCGTTAGATTCTTGGAGTGTTTGCAAGTCTTAATAATTTCCAAGAATATAATTTTCCTTGAACCGATGCGAGGTTTGAATCATCCAATTAGTGATTTATATCCTTGTTAACTCTTCTGAATTACTTAAAGATTAGAGTGTGTGCGTGATTGAAATTTTAGCAAATTTTATGCACCTCATTTCCTTTTTGTGTGAGAGATCTTAATCACTACATAATTTTATGTTGATTCTTAAATTTCTTGGAAAATTTCAACTCTTGACAATATTTACATCATCATTTAGAATGAAAGAAGTGTGCTTTATTATTTTATACCAAAATAGATTGATCTATAATTAAATTAAAAGATGGAAAACACTGTAATTTTGTGTATTTTAATTTATGAATCTCATTCTACAATTGAAATAGTAAACACTAGACATTAAAACCTACACCACATAGTGCTATTGATATGTTTATGTTAAATTATATCGAAGAACTAACTGTTTCATAAAGGAAATCACAAAATAGCTACACCTAATTATCTAATAGCACAAAACAACCCAAAAAAGCTAGTGTTTGTTCCTTCAGAGTGCTTTTGACTACTTAAGGAAGTAAAATATCACAGTTTCTCCTCGTACATTTGGTTATGTTAAAATTCTATACAAGGTTGTGTATTATGAAATAGTGTAATCAAATCTAACTGAATGTTGATAAAAAGAATTCATTAATAAAAAGGAACTTCAAGCACCCCAAAAAGAGTTGATGGGAGGCCAGTTTTTCGTCAAATTTTAAAAATGATATGCTACATGAAAGTAACCATGGCAGATCAAAATACCCATCCACTTGGTCTCTCATGAGCTGTTAACTGAGTAATACTTGACAAATATGCCATTCCAGCAATTTGATGTTGTGAGTGCACTTAGAAAAGGGAAATTTACATACCAAGCACATGATTATTACGTATTTACATATCTTACACCCAAACTTCCAGCATTTCGGTGCTTTAAACCTATACATGCTATTTTTGATGTGACATTAAAGATTTGAGTGTTATGTGTAAATATGAAAGTTTAGGTGCGAGATTTGTAAATACATTAGAATTGTGTGCTATGTATGTCAATGCACCCTTAGAACTAAGAACTTTAAAGCAGTGATTAAATCAATTACCTTGCAGTTTCTGATGCTACATGCCAGCTGTTCAGGTATTTGGGAATTCCATCACTACTAGGCCTTTGCTAAAAAAAAAATAAAAATCTATATGTTAGCAGTGGCAAAACTGAATAAAGATTGGAGAGTAGTTCCAAAAAGCAGATAGTCCATTAAAAACAAACCTTCAGATGTTCATCAATATTCGTACATTAAACTTGATTCACTGAAAAGAGTATTATCCTGACGTCAATTTTTGAAAGGAAGCTTACATACATACCACTTAATTCCAATGTATTTACACTTAAACTTTAACTTTTACATATATATGTATTAAATTTATAACGGGAATTAAATTTATAGCCATTATTACCTATTATTTCTTGCCTATTAGCACATTATTTCTTTTTTTTTCTTTTTTTTTTTTACTTTATTCTATTTTATTCATTTCTTATTTATTTTATTCTTTTTATTTTTCTTTGTTGGGTCTATTGTAATTGGGTTTAAATATCCCTTATTCTATTAATAAAATCATGTTGCTCAAAGTCACAACTTTGACTTGGTATCAGAGACTTGGTATCAGAGCCAGGTTCTACCCTAGCCACCGGCTCTTCCAACAATTTTTTTTCCGCTGCCAGATCCACCTTCAGCAATTCTCTATCAGAACTTTTCAATTGTGGCCATGGATGCTTAGGATTCTTCCACATGGATATGTCCCCTACAAATGTTTTACGGATCGCAATATGGCTAGCTGAAGCTACAAGCTTGCCGTCGATCACAGGTTTGTTGACCTCATTTTCAGTAAAGTTATTAGTTTTTTTTCTCCTACAACCTAGGATCTAGCTTTAGGAGTTTCCTATTGATCATCCTAGCTGACTAGTAATGGAATCCACCTCCCATAAAACTTCGAACCACTTCTTAACTCATTTTTGTGAAGACCTCATATGAGAAGTCCTAAGCACTCGACTCTTAGTTGCAAGGGCTAAGAAATAACATGTAGAGGGTTCGAAAATGAGTTCCTATATGATCAGACGGCCATAGGTGAACCCTCCATAACTCGGCAACGCAAACATCACAATTCACACATTGCACCGACAATTAAACTGAAATCGATTTTCAAAATGATCAGTTACGAACCTAAAATTCGAAATTAAATTTCACGAATTTTTGGCCCGACCGTCGGCAAACTTGTCCAGACGACCCGGATGACAAAACGAACGCACTGACACGTCCAGAAAGTCAATTTTAGTTAAGAATGACACCCATATTGCTACAGTTCTGCACGCGCGCAAATGACACAAAAATCAATGCACATTTTTCAATTAAGGGGGTGCGGGTTCAAGCTCAACCCAGTTCAACTCGGACTGGACATGGGTTGAACACGAGCTAAGTATTTTCAATTTTCAAATTTTCAAATTTCAAATGGGGCATTTAATCTCAATGTTAATTGAGAGTTAAGATTTTTAAAATGAGTAGACTGCATGAATGGATTTGTTTAATTCCCCGCATAATCTCGCATAACCTTCAATTTAAATATAACGACAATACAATTCAACGGGCTTCACCTTCCTGGCATTCGGCTCCCCCCGCTCGCCTCTTCTCCTCGGCACAAAAGCCCCCCTTCTTTTTCACCTGCTCATCCTCAGCACAGAACGAACACCTCCTTGGCTTCGTCTCCTCCTATCTGCACCGAAAGTCTTCCCTCGTCTCTACTTCCTACTCGAAGCCCTGCTCTTTCTGCTTGAAGCACTCCACCGCAACTCTCCCGCCACATCTCCTCTTCCCTACGCAGAAGGCCCCAGCTCCTCTCTGTGAACCGAGACCCCTCTCAATCCTGCCACCTCCTCACGCCGAACAAACCAAGCCGCTTGTCTCTCTCTCTCGATCAAAGCTCCTGCGCGCCTCTTCCTCCCTCGATCACAGCACCCACTAGCCCCACCTCTCCCGCATTCTCCTGCCTCGCCAATCACGCCTCCCTCTCGCTCACACAAAAAAGCCTCGCTCTACTCCCTCTCCAAAAACCCTCGCTTGACTCCCTCCCCCAATTGAAACTCATGCTCGCCTCCCTCGCTTGACAGGCTCCTCCTCCTTGTGTCGAAGCCTGCTCCCCGCTCCTTTGCTCGATCGAAGAAGCCCTCAACTCCTCTCTCTCGGCTTCGCCTCCCCTCTGCACCAAAAGCTTCAGCCAACGCTCACAAGCAAATTCCTAGTCGAATTCCCTCCTCCTCACAACATTTGAACAATTGAGATTGTCTCGTTACCGCAACTTTTGCTCTCTTCCAGGGCTGCACTGTTCTCTCATCTTTCTAAGGTGTATTCGGTAATCTTTACTGTCATTCTTAGCAATTTTAAATATAAACTTTTCTAGCATTTATTTGAGGGAATGATCGTTACATGTTATAGTTCTTTGGCATTAAAATTTGCGTTCAAGATAGGGATTTGTAACAGTTATATCTTTAATCCTTCTAATCGTATATCAATGATCAAACTTTAGCAAGCAGCAACAAATTTAGTCTTTATTTTGGTAGTGTTATGCTATGTTTGTAGCAAATCAAGTTGCCAATATTTCCACAATAAATAGTGTGTTGCCCTATGTTTGAGGCTATAAAGAAAAAGGATAGGCTTTCATTGCATGCCTGTTAAGGATATCAAAATCATGAAATACCAATTTTTTTTAACAGAACAAATTCTTATCAGATGAAACCTTGAAGAAGTTGTAAAACTGTCGTTTTGAGCTTGCATATTTTACTGAATCGGAAGCTTTAAAATTATCATTGTGAGCTTGCATATGTTGCTAAGGTTGAAGTTTTAAAACTGTTATTTTGAGCTTACATATCTTAACTAGGTTAAAGCTTTAAAATTATCATTTTGAGCTTGCACATCTTACCAAAGTTGAAGTTTTAAAACTGTCATTTTGAGGTTACACATCTTACCAAGGTTGAAGTTTTAAAACTCTTATTTTGAGCTTACATATCTTACCGAGGTTAAAGCTTTAAAACTGGCATTTTGAGCTTGCATAATTTACTAATTGGAAGTTTTAAAATTATCATTGCAAGCTTGCATATCTTGTTGAAGTTGAGGTTTTAAAATTGTTATTTTGAGTTGCACGCTTGTTGAAATGAACGGACTTAAAAATGTTTTTTTTGGGTTTGATGAGATGCTGTTCAGTTCTTTTTAAACGTTGTTTGGAGTTTCTAGCTGTTGTCTGGAATTGTAGGAAGCCTTAGGATCACTTAGGATCGTTGTTTGGAGTTCCTAGTTGCTGTCCAAAGTTGTACGAAGCCTTAGGATCGCCGTTTGGAGTTCCTAGCTGTTTTCCGGAGTTGTAGGAAGCCTTAGGATTGTTGTTCGGAGTTCCTATCTATTGTCCGGAGTTGTAGGAAGCCTTAGTATCGTTGTTCGGGGTTTCTAGTTGCTGTCCAGAGTTGTAAGAAGCCTTAGGATCGCCTTAGGATCCCTGTTCGGAGTTCCTAACTGTTGTCCGGAGTTGTAGGAAGCCTTAGGATCACTGTTTGGAGTTCTTAACCGCTGTCTGGAGTTTGAGGAAGTTTTAGGATCGCTGTTTGGAGTTCCTAGCTGTTATTGCGACTCAATTTGCTATTTTTTACGCTAGAATTCCTGTTTTCTTTCTTTTTCTACAATTTATTTAATTTTTCTGAAAACTATATTATGTCTTATGAGCTACCTACGCAGCGGGAATAGCAAGAGGATGAAAGATATGAATGTACAGTTTATTTATTGTCATTTTTATCAGTGTAATTTACTCATTCTTTAATATATATCATGCATGTCTGGTTGCAATTACATTTTCAAAACAAAATAATGTTCAAAAAAATAAACAACATTTTCAAAATAAAACAAAAACATAACATGTACTTTTGAATTTACAGGAGTCCCTCAGATGTGGTAACCCACGGTTGTTAAAGAAATCTAAGTTTAAATGAGCTTAACAACTCGTTTAGACTAAGTGAGCTCAAATGAAAATAGTGGTACCAAAACAAGAGAACCGTTGGATGTTAATCAGTGTCGCTCTAATCAACTTTAATCCCCTTCATAATGCTTGAATGACAATAAAACCAAAACTTTGAAACATAATTGGTAAAACTTTTTGAACCTTAGACTTTATGACTGCTACTTCGATGAGGAGCTTGGAGCATACGCCGTGGGGCAGCACGAAGAGGACCTGCAGAAGGACATCTTCGAGATAGCAAAGCAAGACTAAACCAGCTAAACCTTCCTAGTCTAAATAGTAACCCATTGAACTTTGAGGTAGCTCGCCCGGCGAGATGTAAATCCTCACACTCTCTTTAGGCTCCTGTGCAACTATGTTGCGCAGCTAAGTCCTAACTCGTTTTAGGTTCCGAGGTTGTCGTCCGGTACGACGTAAACCCTTATATCTCTGCAGACTTTTTGCATAACCAGGTTTTATGTGAGTGTAAGTCCTAAATAAAATCAACAGGATTAAACATTAAATAACATCATCTCCAAAATGCAGCCACACAGAATGATAGTTTGAAAAGTCACTGAGAGTTCTCCTTAGGGTCTGTGACGTCTCCTACCTTTTCCTTTCTTTGGACTCCTGAAAATGATTGTTCGTACTTGAGTCACTCTCACTTGCTTTTCCACGTCCTACCGTGAAAACCTAAACATTGAATTCTTGAAGACTAATACCTCTGATCATTATCAAAAGTTTTCTCAAGTGACCCCAGTCATTTGAGATTTAATTAACTATTGGAGTTTGCCTTTATAAGGAACTTGAAACTCAGGTAAATTAAACTCTACCTAATCTTTATATTAGGTAGAACTTATCGGTCACACATAAAAAGTTCGCAGGTCAAACAAATGTCACAAATCTCTTAGTTTGTAAGATTGGTTCCATCGTCGAGATATATATTTATCTTTCGGGAAGGTGTGGTATTCGTGGTATCGGGCACGATTAGGCAAACTATTAAACTAATGAGTCTATTTGATCTCATTTTTTGAAAACTAAAACATACTACTTTCAAAACTCAAACTATATACCTCTTATATTAAATTAAATTTAAAAAAATTTATTTTCAATATAAAAAAAATTGACGGACAAGGTTTTACAACATTGCAGTCAGGGCATTAACTAAGGTTTGTAGATGGATCCTTATTTGTGAGGAAAAGAAGCAGCTTTATCTCCGAGTTGAACGACTAAAAATTCTCAAAAATATGTCGTGAATTCTGTCTCCCGTGAAAGCTCCTTTCCTGCACCCTCTTGCGCCTTTCCTGTAATAAGAACTGTTTTTTACTGTTTTCTGCAACCTTCTTGCTCCTTTGTTGCACTTGTCTGGTAGTGCAGCTTTCTGCAACAGTATAGCATGTTTTCTTGCATCTTTCCTAGCCAACTGTCTTCCACTTGTAGCAGCCCAGCAAGCTTTCTTGCAGCCTTCCTGCACAACCTTCCTGCAACTGTCTGTCAACCAAATCCATCAATGTTTCGGAATCACAACCACATTTCTTTTGGTTCATTCGAAGTCATCTCGAATCGTGCTCATCCCTCGCCCATGCCTCCTCTAACCAGTCACTCTACTTGTGTTTACTGTCACAACTCAACCACACTCGGGACATGTAATGGAATCTCCACGGTAAGCCGACTTACAAACCTTCGGCCAAATCCTCTACTAGCAAGGGCCTCACGACGATTATCGAGCCTCCATGACTCAACCAAATCCTACCCAGAGCATCCCAGAATCCTTTGAATCCCTGAAAAACCATATGGAGTAATTAATCAAGCTTCTTAGAGCCCATCAAGTCACTACAGGTCCGTTGAGCTCCCACGTCTAAAAAAGTACTCTTCCTATGGCTTTCACAATTTATTCCTCTTCTAGTTCATAGATTATTGATTCAGATGTCACGGATCACATGACTGAACGCTCACAAGTTTTCTCGACCTACTATCTGTGCTTGGGAAAAGATACCGTCTGAATTGCCAATGACACCTATAGTTTCATTGCTAGTAAAAAGTCGGTTGTATTAACAACTGATCTACTGGAGTATGTTTTAAATGTTTCAGTTGCAATGTAACTTGTTATCTGTCAGCAAGTTAACAAATGATAATGATTGCATTGTTGATTTCTCTTCTGATGGTTGTTTTTCAAGATTGTCATTCGAAGATGATGATTAGAACTGTTAAGAGGGTTGTTGGACTCAACTACTTCCAAAAGAATAGCACGAAAAATACAGACACCTCTTAAGATTTCTAACTTATCACAAGTCATTGAATGTCTCATTATGTTATTGCATTGTCGTTTAAGTCATCCTAGTTAAAAATATTCTACGTTTTTAAATAAAAACCCTTCTAATTTATATTGTGAGATGATATGTCAGTTAGTCAAACATCACCGGGTCCATTACCCATCCCACACGTCCCACACATACACTCCTTAAATTTTTTTCTCCCTCATTCACAGTAACCTATGGGAACCTTCTCGCACTCCCAACTACACCAATAAAAGATGGTTCCTAATATTGATTGATGACCACACTCGAATGACGTGCGTCTACATTTTAAAAGATGAATCGGAAGTTGTTGTCACCTTCCAAAACTTTTATACCTTCATTTTAACTCAATTCAAAACTCTTATTCAGGTTCTTCGAACCGACAATGGTTGTGAATTTTTCAACTCTATTTGAGATGAATTCTTAGTAAAGGCATCCTCCACCATAGCTCTTGTACGAACACTCATCAACCAAATGGGGTAGCCGAGAGGAAAAACCGCCGCCTCTTTGACGTTGCCAGCTCCATTATGTTTCAATCCAATATTCTGAAACATTTTTTGAACAATGTCATTCTCACTGCCACCTATCTCATTCATAAATAGAGACCAATCTAAAATTCATAAGTTTTGAACCCCTTAATCGTTCTAATGTCATGTTTCTCTACCAATAGGATCTTCTTTACATTATACCCCAAGATTTTTGGGTGCATTGCCTTTGTTAGGAACATTTCCCCCAATCGAAGTAAACTTGATCTCAGATCCATAAAATATCTCTTTCTTGGGTACTCTGCCACTCAAAAGAGCTATCAGTGCCTGTGTGAGTGCTGATGTATCCTTCTTTGAAGTGTTTCTTATTTTCCTAGCTCAGTCCCAGGTAAGGAGGAGCTTGGGATCTCAGACACCGTCTCTTATTCTACTCCTATGGATAATCCCTCATTGTTCCCGCTACTGAAAAGTCCCCCGTCACGATGAGTGCACCATCCGGTGAGTTACCGGATCTCATGAGTGCACTATCTCCTCCTCCAATTATTTGTGTCAACACTTTGCGCACTCGTTATAATGCTCCTACTCGATAACCCACTACCTCCTTACAGAACCTTGACTCCACTCCGGGTGACATCCTCAGAGCGAAACCTCCTCTAAATGAGGAAGTGAGTTCACTGAGAAAGGTATGCAATCAGACATGTTCTCTTTATTCTATGGCAAAATATTTCTCTTTCCGCAGTTTATCACCGACCTACAAAGCATTTGTCACTATCCCGACGGACCATCAAATCTCAATTACTATTAAAGTTGCTCCTGTTGATCCAGACTGAAAAACAACAGTGATTGAAGAGATGAATGTCCTTCAACGGAACCATACATGAGGTGTTGTTGATCTTCCTCAGGGTAGAAAAGCTTGTTAATAGATTTTTAGCATTAAGTTCAACTCTGATGGATCATTTGAATGCAACAAGACACAATTGGTTGTCAAAAAGTACTCACAAACTTATGGAGTTGACTAGGATGAGAAATTTGCTCCAGCGACTAAGTTAAATACTATTCGGCTCCTGTTGTCCCTTCCAGTGAATCTAGATTGAACTTTATTTCAGCTGGATGTCAAGAATGCGTTCTTAAATAGAGAGATTACAGAAGAAGTATACATGTCTCTCTCTCATGACTTTGGCTCTAATGTCTCCAAAGAACAAATTTGCAGGCTACGAAAGTCTCTCAATGGGCTAAAGTAGTCCCCCAGGGCCTAGTTCAGTAGGTTTACAAAGGTGGTCGTGGGTCATAGTTTTACTCAGACTCGATCAGATCACACTCTATTCATCTGGCATTCCTCCAAGGGCAAAGTAGCTACCCTTATTGTTTATGTTGACGATATTGTTCCTAAAGGTAATAATCTTCCAGCATTAGAGTCATTGAAAGACATTCTAGCTAAGTCTTTTGAAATGAAGAATTTAGGATCCCTCCGGTACTTCTTAGGCATGGAAGTAGCTTGATCATCTCAGAGCATTTGCCTATCACAGTGCAAGTATGTGATTGACCTCTTGAAAGAGAACCTTCTGTGCAAACACTTAGTTGTTCCAATTGATCCCAATGAAAACTTATCTGACTTTCTCAATTTTGTGTCTGTCAACAAGACAAACTACCAGCGCCTTGTGAGGAAACTCATCTACCGTGCCTGTGCTCGCCCCAACATATGCAAGCAGTTGGTATAGTGAGTTAATTCATTCATGACCGCTAGGAGCACCATCTCCAAGCCGTCCACCGGTTTCTCCACGATTTAAAAGGTACACAAGGCTCAGGTTTGCTTCTCTCTTCACATCACTCGGTCTATTGTTTTTTATAGAGATATTGATTGGGTCGGGTCGGTTCATGATTGAAAATCCATCCCAGGATATTGCTTATTTGTATGGGAAAATTTGGTCACATTGAAAAGCAAAAAACAATCTGTGATTGATTGGAGCAGTGTTGAAGTTGAATTTCGACCCATAGCTTTGGGGATCTGTGAAGCCCTCAGCTTACACAACATGCTCTGTGAACTTTGTATGTCAACCTCTGTCCCGCTGCAGCTATTCTATGATAATAAGTCTATCATCAGCATTGTGCACAATGCAATGCAGTCCAGCAAGATCCTACCAAACACAAGGAGATTGACAGACACTTCATTAAGAAAATATTGAGTCCGGGGAAATTTGTGTCTTTTGTACACTTAAGTGGTTAACTAACGGATATCGTCAAAAACAAACTTCCTCGACCTTTGTTCGATGACTTCAAATCCAAGTTGAACATGATTAGCATCTATACCTCAACTTGAGGGGAAGTATTAGATTTATAACAACAATTAAATCTCTAGCCGTTATTACTAATTTTTTCTTGCCTATTAGCTCATTAATTTTCGTCTTCTTTTACTTTATTATATTGAATTCCTTTCCTAGTTATTTTATTGTGTTTTACTTCTTTTCTTTGTTGAGCCTATTAAAATTGGATTTAAATATCTCTTATTCTATCAATAAATTATGTTGCTCAAGTCACAAATTTGACAATATGTCATCTTAAGTATGCATAAAAGAAGTATTTCAGTTTCCAAAAGTTAAAAGTTGTGTTTTTGATGTGATAATCTGAAAAGTTAAATTAATACATTAGATATTGTAGTTCCTAGGAACTTGGCAGTATGTATGTAAATATCGATTATTTAAAACTAGGGGCATTTACATGCATAGCACATAATTCTTATAAATTTACATATCTTACACTTGAACTCTCATATTTACACGTACACCATTTAAATCTTTAATATCACATAAAAATAACATTATTATCATTTTTTTATAAGTGAAATACACATTTTCATGCATAGGTTGAAAGCACCAAAGTGTGTATGTAAATTTCATAATTTAGGTGTGAAATATGTAAATCCATAATGTAAAATTCCTTTAAAACTAATTGCTAAGTCCAAAAGCACAACAAACCAAACAAGAAAGCTGGAATAACTCTTACTTGTATGCGAGCTCGAATAACCTGAAAGGATAATAATTAAGAATCAATGACGATAAAATGAATTTCCACACATTTTTCATAACAGAAAACATCGATGCTTGAAATCACTAGAAAACTTTCTGCCATTTTATGATTTTAATCGGAAAAAAAGAACAAGATAACTCGCCTGCGATGGGTAAGTAAACATAATAGCAGCAACTTTAGAAGCGCCCCCAAGCATAGCATAATCGAAAGAGTTCTGCAAAAGAAAAGACATGTTAATAGAATAAAAAATTGAGAAAGTTACATAAGTAGCAAATAATTCATATATATTTACATGTCTCAAACCTAAGTTTTCATATTTACATACATAGCACTTGGGTGGCTTAAACATATGCATGAAAAATTATGCTTCACTTTTAAAAAATAATAATAGTCCTATTTTGATGTAATAATAACATGAGTGTTATGTGTGTGAAAGTTTAGGTGTGAAACATGTAAATATATAAGAATTGTGCGCTATGTATATAAATGCCCAATAAAAATATGGTAGCTAATGTAAAAACTATTTATTTATATCCAACATATAGACATGAGTTCTAACAAAGAGCGAAATGAACAAAATATCTTCCTCTTTCTACCTTTTTTTTCTAGAAACGCAGTAGCAAACCCCTATTAGATCAATACAGGAAATTTACTTACATATCTCACATTACTTACATATGTACGTATCTGTTGAGAAATCAGGGCAAAGAAAAATATGAATCAACACAAATCTAGAAGAACACGCAAAGATTTACGAGGTTCGGCAAAGATGCCTACATCCTCGGGAGCAGAGCGGCGACTTTCTTTTTAATATTCAGAAAATAGTACAGAATACAGAATTCAGCTCACCTAGGGTTACAGACATGACATATATATAACTCTATAGTACAATATGAAATTACTTAAATTATCCATGTACTAAACCGCGGGGTGTTGCCCTCGCACCCCCAACCCACATAATGAAACTCCCCCAATTGGACATATCCTTCTGCTCTACTCTGCCCGTGGGCTCCGCTCCGCTTCAGCATCTGTCCCATTTATGGCATATGAGTCACACCTAACAAATTTCCACCTTGGCGAATATCCAGCCCCTTAGGAGAAATATATCATATAGTTTTTTATGCACCGATGTGGGATGGGCCACCACGCTTCCGTTGCGCCCTCGCTGATCCCCAATCCACTAAATTCTAAGAGACACACCTCTTCAATTCCAAGAGACTCAAAATTCTGGTATAATGAGTCATACCGAACAAATCTCCACCTTGGCGAATATTTAGCCCCTTAGGAGAAATACATATGTCCAATAAATCTCCACCCTGGGGAATATCCAGCCCCTTAGGAGAAATAAATCCCCACTTTTGCAAATATTCAACCCCTTAGGAGAAATACATGTCTAACAAATTTTCACCTTAGAGAATATTCAGTCATTTAGAAGAAATATATCATGAAGTTTCTTATGTACCAATGTGGGTTATGCCACAAATCTTTTCAAATAATCTATTAATTAAGATTTCTTACTTAAGTTTCCAAGAAAAAGTAATTTCCCTTAATTAAGTTTCCAAGAAAAAAAAAATTTCCCTTAATTAAGTTTTCAAGAAAAATAAAATTCCCTTAATTAAGTTTCCAAGAAAAAAAAAATCCCTTAATTAAGTTTCCAAGAAAAAAAAATTTCCCTTAATTAAACTTTCCCAGAAATCTTTTTTCTTAACTTCCAAGAATAGCTCCCCTTTCCTTCCAGAAAAGCTCATTTTTCCTTCCAGAAAAGCTGTGTTTTCCTTCTCAGAAAAGCTCCGCCTCCGCTTTCCTTCCAAAAAAGCTCGTGCAATTCTGGAACCTGCGTCTGCAATTCCGCATCATAGAATATCACAAAAGAGAGAATATCGATTTTCTTCCAATTGGGCAGTCTCCAGCTTTCCTTTTCCCAGTGCAGTAACAGATTCTCCCTTTTTCGTGTCCTGGAATATCTCTGGAACATCTTGACACTGAATTTCCTTTTCCACGGACTTTCTTTTTTCGTGTGAATTTCCTTTTTCGCGTTCGTCCTTCCAATTATGCACCCTCCGCCGCTTTCGCCTAGCATGGAAACAAATCGAACCTGCGCGCGCAAAGAAATTCCCCATGCGCGAAATCGTCAGCAATCCTTTCCACGCCTCCTGCGAACCTTCCTTCACGATCTCCAACAGGTCGTGAATAGCTCCTTTGCCCCTGCGTCGCGGAAGAACTCTGAAACCGAAGCCCTTCGAGCAAACTCCTCGGCCGAGCTGCTTCGCAAAACCTCTCGCTCGTCGAATTCCTTCTGCGCAGTCTCGATCCTTCTCAAATCATAGCGCGAAAACCCTTTGCGTTTGGTCCTGAACTCCTCAGCGAAAACTGTGTCGAATTCACCTGCTCAACCGTCCGAAGCCTGAAGCCCGCTTTGTGGTTCCATCGATCACGGAAGAACGAAAACCGCACCTTTGTCTTCCTTCGAATTGTGCCAAATCGGACGCCCTACCCGCCGAAATCCTCGGCCAAAAAATTTTGTTCCTGTGCCGCCGAAATTTTTATTCTCTGCCCTAGAACCTCGCTCTGATACCACTTGTTGAGAAATTAGGGTGAAGAAAAATATGAATCAACACAAATCCAGAAGAACACGTAGAGATTTATGAGGTTCGGCAAAGATGCTTACGTCATCGGGAGCAGAGCGGCAGCTTCCTTTTCAATATTCAAAAAAGAGTACAGAATATAGAATTCAGCTCACATAGGGTTACAAACATGACATATATATAACTCTATAGTACAATATATAATTACTTAAATTACCCCTATATTAAACCGCAGGGTGTTTCCCTCGCACCCCTAACCCACATAATGAAAATCCCTCAATTGGACAGATCATTCCGCTCCCCACTCTGCTCTGGGCTCCGCTCCGCTCCAGCATCTATCTCATTTATGGTATATGAGTCATACCTAGCAAATCTCCACCTTGGCGAATATCCATCCCCTTAGGAGAAATATATCATATAGTTTTTTATGCACCGATGTGGGTTCGGCCACCACGTTTCCGTTGTGCCCTCGCTGATCCCCAAACCACTAAATTCTAAGAGACACACCTCTTCAATTCAAAGAGACTCCAAATTCTGGTATTATGAGTCATATCGAACAGTATCTAACACCCAAAGTTTGATACCTGCACTTATAACAACTTGTGTCATAAACCTATGCATGAAAAGGTGTATTTCACTTTAAAAAAGATAATAAACGTGGTATTTTTTTAGGTGATGCTAAAGATATGAGCGGTACGCACGAGAATATGAATATTTAAGTGGAAGATATGTAAATACATAAGAATTATGTGGTATGTATGTAAATGCCCCAATCAATAAATGCTTAATGGAATTTCATAGAATCCAGTAAAACATTCCTTTATTAGGTTACTGAAAAAAAATGAATTTAAATATTTACGGTCAGTTATTTTCCAGGTTTCTTATACCCCAATAGCCTTAAGAATGGTAATGCTAAAATCAAACAGAAGATAAGTATTATTAGAACGCAAAAACTGTTGCACGTTACCAGCAAACTATCACCATCTCTCATGTCAGTCTTTTCTCTTGTACATTTTAAATTGATGGCAACCTTACGAAGTTCTTCGTAAGCACAAAACTGAATTGCAGCATGAGAAACCTGAAAAAAAAAATTTTGACAATTATAAGCTACAGCAGAAACTAACTTCATCAACTATATAACTGAAATCTAGCAGAAAATGCTGGCTAGCACGGTTGTTTCTCTGCAACTGCTCTATTAAAGGACCAAAATAGAATAAATTCATGATTATCTTCAAGCCTAATACGGCAATTTTTGTCCAGTAATATTCTTATAGTAGCTTCCCATACAGCACTGTACAATCAATACAATACTCTAGTACAGTTCTATAAAATGGTACCTTTAGTTTGTCTCAGGTATTTGTTGAAAGAATTTGTTTATGGTACAATACAGAAAGATTAACATGATTACGAACAACTTACAGAATGTTTACACCTCAGATGCCTAAATGAAGATCCAACAATCAAAACTAAGATCTTTGCTCCGCTCTTATTATTTTCGGATATTTACATACATACCACCCAATCCCTATGCATTTACATACATAATACCTAAACTTTAATTTTTTACTTTTATACCAACCAAATCTTTAATATCACATAAAAAATATCACCATTTTAACTTTTAAAAAGTGAAATACACCTTTTTCATTCATAGGTAAAATGGCATGCATGTAAAAAAAAGTTTAGGTTTAGATGTGCGATTGCATATGAATTGTGGGGTATGTATGTAAATCTTCCTATTATTTTAATTGCAAATTTACATTAGGAAAAAAAATTTCATGATAATAGCAAAATGTTGTAATATTGTCAAATCTAAGTGTAGTGAACCAACAACCAGGTGATGGTATACCAAAGTAATCTAATACAGATAACTTCGAGGCAACCAACAGCAAGCGGCAGATAAAACCAAGGGCTCTTAGGGTTTGTTTGGAGCATTTGTAGCTATTTGGAGAAGCAGCTATAAAGCTGCTGCAAGAAAGCTATTATTGGTGAAACAGAATGTCTGTTTGGATGATTTTAACCATACTGCACATGTTTCTGAAATAAAGACCGTAATGCTCTTATATACATGAGGTAGTTGTAACTTCACCGTTTCATAATTAACTAAAACAAAACAACATATATAAATATACCTGTTTCTGAAATTAAGACCATAATGCTCTTATATACATGTGATTGTTGTAACTTCACCTTTTCATAATTAACTAAAACAAAACAACATATATGAATATTATAAATTCTCATAAGTTAAAAGTTCAAAATATTACATAAAAAGTTATAAATCACTTGGCATCGATTAACGCAAAAATTAAAATTATTAGCAATAATTAAAGCTATCAAAATATTATTTTTAATGTCAAAACAATCAAGTTTATTGGAAAACTTTCTTTCCAAAGCTTTTCTCCAGACGATCACTATATGAAGTGGATTCCTATAAAATATTCTTTCATAGCAAGATTCTCATTGTGATGTAAAGACACAGGATTATAAAGCACAGTTGCAGTACACAACTCTAAAGGAAGAAGTATTTGAACTCATATTTTCTGAGAGAAGATATAATAAAAAATGAGGACTCAAAATAAATATAAAGAGCTAAAGAATCTGCCAATATAAGAAGGCAGAGAACTAAGAAAATAGGAGATTTTGGTTACTTTGAACCACTTATTACCAAAATCATATGTCGGAAAGCATGGCAACAGAAAAGAACGGCCCGAAAAACCCCTAAGGTCATATGACTCAGAAAGAAGGTTCTTCGTTTCCTTAAAGGACTTAATACTAAACTCATATATATCAAAAAACAGCAACATAAAGATCATCCAAAAGAATCTTAAAGGTCAAATGACTCATCATTGGCCTCCAATAACAAAAACCAGGAGAATCAAATACCTTCAAATGATAACACATGCACAAACGAGGGGATCGACGAAGATTGGAGGGGTGGTGTTGGGAGAGTTGAAGGGAGAAGACCTCGAAACTGCAGACCGAAGTGAGAGAAAAGAGTTCGAGAAACACCCTAATTTAAGACTCTAAGTCCCAAAATGATGTCCCAAACGTCGTCGCATATGATGTTACAGCGCGGCAGGATAACATACTGCAGCACCAACATTGCGCCAAATAGACCCTTAATTAGATTAATTAATAGAATTTCAACAAATGTTTATGATAATTGAAGTTTTTATGTTGAAGACAAAAGCTGAAAAAATTTGATTAACTAATAAAATTATCAACGCTTTGGATAATTAAAGTAAATATTGAAGAAATAAGCCTGGTTAAGAAATTTTTTTTTAAGTAATTAGCTGAAAAAAAATTCCTTGAATTGTTTATAATAGATTTCCGAAAGCTAAAACATTTTTAATGAGTAAAAGAAGACAGGAATGATCTATAGTAGATGAGTCGTAAATCAGCAAAAAATTTCACTAAAAATGAGAATTTTAAGCTTTGATCTTTCGAATTTTAGGCTGATAAATGAATTTAGATAACATCTTTAAATGGTAAAACATGTTGATGATGGACCAAAATTTATGGATAACAACTTTTCATTTACAATAATTCAGCATCATGAAAAATAATTTTTAATTTACAAAAATCCAATAATCTATGGATAATAAGTTTCCACTTACAATAATTCAGCAATATGTGGATATAACATTACCATTTAAAACAATCCAAAAGTCGTGGACAATAGCATTCCTTTCTGATATGTAGTAATTTCTAAATTAAAAAATTAAGTTCGACTCCAAAACTTAATTTTTTTCCTAGGTAGTTATTTCTCAGCCTATTTCTGTACATATTTTTATCATCTTTTTTAAATTGAACAAGGGACTACAATTTAATCATGAGATCTCCCATTTTTCTCTTCTTCTATCTTCTCATTCTAATGAAACAAGGGTACTTTTAAAACCTACAGAGAGAGTAGGTCTAAATCTAAAAAAAAATATAGTGCTCCTATTGAAGTGAAAAAGTAAACATATTATTGAGAGAGCAAGTAGGAATGAGGGCTTGAACAGTTCAATAATATAGTTTAACTATAAGAGTGTAGTAATTTATAAATTCAAAAATTAAGGTCGACTCCAAATTTTTCCTAGGTAGTTATTTCTCAACCTATTTCTGTACATATTTTTATCTTCTTTTTTAAATTGAACAAGGAACTACAATTTAATCATGAGATCTCCCATTTTTCCATTCTTCTATCTTCTCATTCTAATGAAACAAGGGTACTTTTAAAACCTACAGAGAGAGTAGGTCTAAATCTAAAAAAGAAATCTAGTGCTCCTATTGAAGTGAAAAAGTAAACATATAATTGAGAGAGAAAGTAGGCATGAGGGCTTCATCAGTTCAATAATATAGTTTAACTATGAGAGTGTGATTTTGTGTGATTATGTAAAAATAGTATTGAATGATTTTGAAGATATTTGTCCTAATGAGCTCTCTAATGAATTACCACCACTTAGGGGCATAAAACATGCAATTAACTTTGTTCATGAATCATCATTGCCTATTTTGCCTCATTATAAAATAAATTTAACATAACGTGGTGAGCTTAAGAGGGAGGTTAATGAGTAACTCAAGGGATTTATTATGAAACATAAAAATCTTAGTGTTGTAGGTGTTCTGACTACCCTAAGAAAGGTAAGAGTTAGCAAAGCCAGAAAATCCATCAACAAATCATCATTGAATATAAGTTTCATAGTGATACTTTTTTAATTCTCATAAATAAATGCTAAGAAAGCAGAGCCATTTTAAGATTTTACGACACATCGAAACTAACACCTAGATATGCTAGATATTCTAGAAGATTATGATATTACTCATATTTTCAATGTGTTTGATTTGACACTATTCCATAAGTTCGATATCAACTCCTTAGATTCTTCTCTCTTTCCACCTCTTCCTTATGAATCCTCATCAATCCTCTGTGTTTGATTTGACACTATTCCATAAGTTCGATATCAACTCCTTAGATTCTTCTCTCTTTCCACCTCTTCCTTATGAATCCTCATCAATCCTCTTTCCACCTCTTCCTTATGAATCCTCATCAATCCTCTTTTAAATATTTTTATAGTTTGTTCCTGGGGCTATTCTAGAAAATAAAATTGTGTAAACTATATATGGTGGATCCAAAGACCTTATTCAGTGGCAAAATAGACCTAGTTGTAATTTATATTATTTTCTAAATCCAGTAGTTTGGGATGTTTATGATGCCTTGATAAAGGGATGCATTTATTTTTTTTAGTAATTATGTTTGTCGATATGATTTGGTATGACTATGATAGCAAATTATTTTAACCCTTTGAGATTAACAAGTTCACAGAGTTATAGTGAATGTGAAAATTGTAGTGAATTTTCTTCAAGTCGAGTAGATAAGATTGGGATTCCACTTGCATTGTTTCACCTTTTATGTTGTTCATATGCTCACCGTTACTCTGTCGCTACATGCAATTAATTTCACTACTATTTTGTCGTTACATGAGGATATTATTGCTGCCTTACAGGACAGGGTTCATGGGAATTCCCTAATTCCTCTTCCAGGAACTTCACAAGAATTATTTATTTATAATTGTAATATTTTTTGGCGGATTTAAGTAGCACTCAAAACTAATAATCTTATATATATCACACCCAAACTTCAATATCTACATCCTTAGCGCCTAAAATATTCAAATAAAAATAAAATTAACACCGACCGTTACTTAACGCCATCATCTCCCTACCCGTCCACCCCATCATCTCCCTCACCCACTCGCAGCTTGCCGCACCATTTGCCTACGAGCTTCGGCAAGCTCTGCACTAGCGGCTTGGGGACTCCTAGATACCGGAGTTAACTCAAATCGTAGTAGAGAAGTAAATATTATTGCTGAAATTCAAAAGGATTATAACCATGGACTTGTGACAAAAGAAAATTAACACAAACAAGAAAGCACCCTAGTGCAAGAATGAGAGAGGTGTTTGGCAGTGGACAACAGGTGGTGGTTGGATTGGAGGTGGTTGTGAGTGTAGGAGGGTTGAACGTGAGTTCTGGTAGTCGCTAGAAAGTAGGTGAAAGGAGTTATGGTGGTNAGCTTCGGCAAGCTCTGCACTAGCGGCTTGGGGACTCCTAGATACCGGAGTTAACTCAAATCGTAGTAGAGATGTAAATATTATTGTTGAAATTCAAAAGGATTATAACCATGGACTTGTGACAAGAAAATTAACACAAACAAGAAAGCACCCTAGTGCAAGAACGAGAGGGTATTTGGCAGTTGGACAGCAGGTGGTGGTTGGATTGGAGGTGGTTGTGAGGGTAGGAGGGTTGGACGTGAGTTCTGGAAGTCGCTAGAAAGTAGGTGAAAGGAGTTGTGGTGGCTGTCTAATAGGTTAGAGGAGTTGGCAGCAGCTTTGTGAGTGGAGGAGGTTACAGTAGAACATGTGGCTGGGAAAGGGGAAAAAGCGGTTGGAACAGCCCTTGAAGTCGGTGGGAGGGAGTGACGGTCCAAGGAGGAGTTGCTGGACAGAATCAGCAACTAGGGAGGCGGCTGGATGCCACTGGCAGTAAGGGGGAGGGACTTACAAAGCAGGGAAAAGTTGTTGGCCAGCGATAGACAACTAGTGAGGCCCTGGAAAACACCTAGTACAGACGGCTGGAGCAAAATGTGTGGGGATGTCGGCCGCGACTGTGCGTTGCAGAAGAGGGGCTGCAGCAGGTGTAACGGGACAGGGACTGTGGCAGGGATCATTGGGGCCCGGGACGGCAAAGAGCGGGAGCGGCAGGCGGCAAAACAGGAACAAGAGAAGATACGATCACTACCTTAGGATGAGTTATAGCCAGAGCACCTTCTCGCCGTTGGATGCAACTCTAACAAGGGAAACACCCCTAGAGACAGGAACCTAGAATCAAAATCAACCAAAAATTAAACCCTAGGACGACAACACACATATTTATAATCGACATATAGGTGGAAAAACAGAAAAGGAGGGGGGAAAATTCTCGCCCAATGAAAAGGGGGAGGAGGGAGTCGGTCAAGCCTCCTATTGGACCGAGGGTCTTTATTCCTGCTGAACCGGGTGGGCTGTTGAACCAGTTGGGATGCTAAACAGGTAGGGTAGGTTCATCCCCTGGCCCCTGCGTCACTCACAGCAAACTCGATTTACCCGTCCACTTGGGAAATCGTAGCACCATCCTTCTGCTGGCTCCAGCGAGCTCGAGAAAGTGGGAGAAAAGGAGGGTTAAGTTCATCATCGGTCTCAGATTGGAGTGGGGCTGAAAGAGGAGGAAAATGGGAGTTTCGGAGGTCATTGTATGCCACAATCTCATCACTGCCTTCTCAGCTATTTCGAACAGCTTCAATGTCGTGATCCCATCGCTGGCTTCCCTCAAATCAATGACAAGACGGAGGTTGGTGTCTGCTAAGATCTTCTAACACAATTAATGGGGGTAAATATTGAATTTTGGGTATGAGATATGTAATATTAGTAGTTTAGAGTGCTGCTTATGTAATCCCCCTCCCC
>JXCR01098259.1:0-13438 GCA_002079205.1 Phalaenopsis hybrid cultivar | reverse complement strand
ATGAATTTAAGGCTATTTGGATATTAAGTCGACTGAATTTATGAGAACCATATCCACTAACCTAAGGAATGAGAATTCTCTAAATAAATATTGTAAGAACTGCAATTTGATTGTTTTTGGTGGAGTGAATAATTCTTATTTCAATTTTCAATCTTGCTTAAGATGTGTGCTATCTTTAAATATGTTAAAAGTATGATTACCTAATTATCGGAAAATCATCTCCTTTGACTAATGCTCTACCTAAATTTCTCACATTGATAACTCCTTTCATCCAATTTCATCTGCATAATTTACTCTTTTTTGGATTCTAACACAGTCATTGTTTGCATGTAATGAAAACAAGTTTCTAGCTTATTTAGTGGGGCTTGTGATCATTTTAATTTCCCTTTTGTGATTCACATACATCATAACATTCTAATTGCATTAAGAAGCCTAACCTTAAATCATCATGTATTAATATGCAGTTTTTTTTTTTTTTTTGCAATTAAAAAATGCAGAAATGCATTAATACTTTAAAAGTTTGGTTTACTAGAGCAAGATTTAGTTTTAAATAAAAATCAATTGAATGCACAAATAAAACAGAATTACAGCATGCATCTCAATGCATTAAATCCAATTTGCAGGAAAACTAAGAATCACAGCATATAGATGTGATGCCATGATGATGACAACAAAAACAGTATAAATGTTGATTGTGGTGTTATTTTTTTCTTGTACTTTAATTGCAGAAAAGAGAAAAATGTGGTACAGGAAAGAAGCAAGGAGACATAGAAAATAGAGATTAAAAAGAAATGAATATGCCATAAAAAAAGGGGGCAACAGGAAAAGAGTAAGACAAAATCAAATATAATTTGTTTAAAATGATAAAAGTGACTACATGGTATATAAAAACGTCAAACTAGTACTAAATGGCAAATGGCATTTTAACCACTAACAATAAAATTAAAAAATAAGCAAAGATGAGTGCATTATACATTAATCAAGTGAAAAACACATAACAATCATTTTTCTATATTTTTTATTTTTCTTGTGAAGCGAAGAATATAGAAAAAGAGGAAAACTATGGGGAGGAAAGAAAACCTGGTAAAAAGAAAATTAGATGAATGAATTTCTTCTAGGAAGGCACTACATAGAGAGGAAAAAAGTATAAAGTAACCCTAATTTGCATCATTAATCAACTGAATTACAAGACCTTAGGTAATATGTATAGAAAAGGTCGTTATTGAATGACAAAACTATCTTTGAACAAATACAAAAATTTTCACATCAATGTGGAATCATAAAAGGTATTCTAGCCGCTAATAATTAGCAAAAAGATAATGATATATTAAATAAAATGAAAACACAAAAACATGGCTAAGAACAAAGCTATGCTAGCACGGCATTACATAATAGAAAGTTAAAATTGTAAAAGGTTTTTAAATGTAATGGCACTGACATAGGGATATAGATCTTTTGCCATATTATTGGTAATTTATGTTTTGTTGCCAGATTTCACATTAATCTATGTCGGATATGTGCACAAATCTTCTGCTTCACTCCAAAAAAAAAAACCATGCACAAAATCACATATCCTTATTTTAATTCAGCTAGAAACTATAAATAGATGTTTTTCGTTGAAGATATCTTTTTTTTTTAATAAGACTAGAGAAAGAATTCAGGAAAAACTTGAATTATTAAGGTTTGCATTGGAGTCTAAAGGCTTTCATTTGAGTAGATCTAAAACTGAATAAATGCAATGTAAATTTATTAGTAGTAGATCTAGTGTTATAGTTGTAACTGTGGGTGATCAAATCATTAAAAGGTGTGATCGTTTTAGATATCTCGGATCTATTGTTCAAAGTGATAGTGATATAGATGGAGATGTTATTAGTAGAACTCAACTTGGTTGGTTGAAGTGGAGGAATCCATCAAACCTATTGTGGCATAGAAAAGTATTGCTTGGACTTAAGGGAAAATTATATAAGATAGTGGTGAGACCTGCAACGCTTTATGGCGTAGAATGTTAGCCTTTAAAAGGGAAGCATAAAACTAAGTTAAGTGTCGTTGAGATGAGAATGTTTAGGTGGATGAGTGGTTTGACACTTATTGACAATGTGAAAAGAATGTATCCGTGAAAGGGTTGGTGTAGCTCCAGTGGCAGACAAGATTAGAAAGAGTTAGATGGTTTGGTCACATTAAATGTTGAGCATCCGATGATCTGGTTAGGAGAGTAGATGTTTTAGATTTGACTTATTTAAGAAAGGCAAAGGTAGGCCTAAAAATACTTGGGCATATTGTATAAGAAAATGATCTTAATTTAAAAGAATTAACTGAAAATATTACACTCAATAAGACAATGGAGAAAAAGAGTACATGTAGCCAACCCCACTTAGTGGGATAAAAGCTTGTTGTTGATGTAGAAACTATATAAAGAAAGCCAGAGCCTCAATTTCTTTGCGCAAATAACTCGTTCACCATAGGTCATTTTGATGTGCAAGGAGCTCTTGTCCATTTGCACGTAATCATGGATATGTACATGGGATATCAAAATAATTTGGGTTTTCAGCTATATAATTATAAAGTACACAAATACTTCATATATAATGATAACATTATCATCTTCTTGGCATCTTCCACGACGAAAACCTAAGCAGATCAGATTGCTTTGCATAAAATTCTAGTTGTGTAAAAAAGAAATAATAAACTAATATTCTTTCACAGTCATTCAAAAAGGATCCAGAATTATGTCAAAAACATAACTTGAGTGGCTGCTTGCCATGCCAAAATGTTAAATTTACACATCATAGCAAATTACAAACAAAAAAGCTCGAGAACAAATAATCCAAAACCAGGTCAATATCAAACATACAAGAAAAAGTCCAGATCCAATGCCCTTATAGAAAGCTCTCCATCCCTCCTCTTTGAAAATGGTTCTAACTGCATCTGATCTATGATAACAGGTAAGCAAAAAGATTTAAGCATTTGACCAATTAAAGCTATGAAAGAAAACTGCAAATTTTTCTTAGAATAAACAAAAGAGACCAAAAAAAAACGAAAACATCAAACTTCCAACAAGTACAAGAAAGTGGAAAATGAAGCATCACAATATACAGCACCAAAGTTCATAGCCATTTCAGAATAAAATTATGAAACTTTTGCCATAAAATAGGCATTAAAGCACGCCCCCTAAATGGTGCACAATGAATGAATTATGCAACTCAGACACATGATCAGAGCTTGGATTAGGGAAATGTATTAAGATTGAGGATCATTATCATCATTACTCCAAATCTCAAAACTAAGAAGATTGAGCCAAGCATGGTTGGCTCTGCCAACTTGAAATTTAAGCATGAACATCAATTCAAAAGCACACATGCAATACAAACAGGACCGACCCATACATAAGTTAATAAAGGCAAAAGAGATCTGAAGTGTTGGTGTGATGCTATTATGTTATTGAAGGCCTATAACTTCTCGTACACAAGACAAAAACTACATAAGAAAACAAAGCATTGGTGTGATGCTATTATGTCGGTGCTCAGTCTAAGGGGGAAATTTATTCTTTTATTAGCCTAGGAGGAATTGAGTATTTTATTATTTATTATTGTTTAGTATAAACATATCCAAATAGATTCAGGTTTAGGGCATGCATCCTAATGGTTGACTTGGAGTTTTAGGGTTAGGGTTTGGGAGAGATTCAGGTGTCGAGCAGAAGAGGTGAAGCAGGCGAGTATTACGGTTGAGACTAATAAGGAGGAAGAAGCGAGGGAGAGCTTTCGGTGGCGAGGCAGGCGAGCGCGGAAGAGGGGAGGCAAATGAAAAGGAGCTCGCGGGAGGGGACGACCAAGCCTGCGAGGGGAACGCGATCGTGCGGTCTCGGTGCAGAGAGGAGGAGGCGAATCAGAGGTCTTCCATGTCAAGAGAGAGAGGCGAGCGAGCAGAGGTTTTGGTGTCGAGCGGGAGAGGTGAGCCAAAGAAGAGATGAGGTTGTTCGGTGAAGAAGGAGAGGCAAGGCAGGCGAGAGTTGCAGTTGAGGGAGTTTTGGTGTAAAGGGGAGTTGAGCGAGGGCTTTGGTGCAGGGAGGATTCGAGCGAGGGAGTTTCAGTGCAGAGGGGAGGAGTCGAACGAGGGCTTCGGTGCAGAGAGGAGTCGAGCGAGGGAGTTTCAGAGGAGGCGAGCAGGTGAGTCTCGAGTAGAAGAGGTGAAGATGAGAAGAGACAAGGGAGAAGAAGAGGGGGGCGAATGTCAGGAGGTGAAGCCCGTCGAATTGTATAGTCGTAATATTCAAAGTGGACGTTATGCGAGATTAGGCGGAGAATTAAATTGATTCCATTCATGCAGTCTGGCTCAATTGGAAAATCTTAACTCCTAATTACATTCAATTAAGATGAGATTAAATGACTCATTTGAAATTTCAAAATTTTAAATTTGAAACTATTTAGCTCATGTTCAACTAATGTCCAGTTCGAATTGTACTCAGGCGGAGCCTGAACCAGCACTCCCTAATTAAAAATTCGTGTGCATTGATTTTTGTGTCGCCTGCCCGCACGCGGAACCATAGCAATATAGGCATCATTCCAAGCTAAAGTTGACGTCTCGAATGCGCTCAAGCGGTCCGTTTCGTCATCTGAGGGTCGTCCAGACATATTTGTTGATGATCGGGTTGAAAATGCATCGATTTTAATTTTTCTACGAATTTTAGGTTCGTGGCGGACCACTTCGAAAATTTGATTTTAGTTTAAATGTTGGTGCAACGTTTGTAAGTCGGTGACGTGAATTGCTAGGTTTACACACGTGGTGTATGTAAATATATATGTGTGAAAGTCAATATGGGTATTCCTAAGGCCTCCTGATCCTATGGGAACTCATTTTCTGGTTCTCCACATGTTGGTCCTTAGCCATTGCAACTAGAAGTTTAGTGTTTGGGACCACTCATGCGAGGTTTTCCCAAAAATGGGTCAAGAAGTGGTCCCCAGTCTTACGTAAGGTGGGTTCCAATATTAGTCCTCTAGGATGGTCAACAGGGAATCCTAAGGCTAGATCACAGGCTCTGAGGAGAAAAAAAACTAAGACCTCACTGAAAATGAAGTCAACAACGGGATGAAGACTTTAATTTTTACCTCACAAAGGATTTTCCTCAACCATTGTTTAATGATTTCAAATTCAAGTTGAACATGATTGATATCTATGTTTCAACTTGAGGAAAAGTGTTAGAAATTATGAGGATTGAATTTATTTCCTTGGATTTTCTTTTCCTATTTTACGCTTTCCTATTTTATGATGTTTCCTTTAATTCCAAGTAATTATTAGAAATTAATTGATTGGGAGATATAAGTGTTATATCTTTCCTTTCATATTATTTTTTTTTCTTATCTTTCCTATTCTAGGATTCTTGTAAGGCGTATTTGTACCCTCTTTTCAGATCAACAAAATAGTTCCACTGAATTCTCGAATCAGCATAAATTACTTTATTTATATAGGTTTAATTGTTAGAATAGTTGATTTACTATACCAAAAAATTAAGCAAGTTGGTATGGCTTGGTTTCATGGATGCAGGTTTAGTTTGGTGGAGGTTAACCTGATTAGATTGGCTTAGTTTACTAAATCAAACAAAGATGCAGGAGGCATGATCAAAGATGATTGTGTTTAAAAGAAACTAATTGAATAACTAGGCCTTTTTAATAGAATAGAAGGGGGCTCGATTACAGTAAATTGTAAGGGGGATGCTAGAACTACATGCACAGGAAGAAGCGGGGGAGGGGTTTATCATGCATTCTACAATAAATTGATAGTTAATTTATGCTAAAAAAGATTATAATTTATGATACAATTAGGATAAAGTTAAAATTCAAATAGAAGTTTGGAGATTTGCAATGTATTTGTCATGATTCAAAATTCAAATCAAGGATGGTGAAGATTTTTTTGAGATTTGTCTAGATAGTGACTGATATTTTAGGATTTTGGAGTTTGTTAGAATTTAGGAACATTAAGAGAGATTTGAATTAGGGATGGAAACAACAAGTAATGAAGTTGTTTCTAGACCGTCGCATGTATGAAAAAAAAATGGGGGTAGAAAGAGGTTCTATCAAGAAAAAAAGGAGAAACGGAGATAAAGGCGGCGAATAATATAAAAAAAATAGAATAAAAACAAGGATAAAATAACTCATGAAATAAAATTCTTTAAACATTAAGAATTTAATAAATTAAATACTACTGTTATTTTAATACCACTGATTAAAGAATTTTTTGTTCAAATATCATCTAACATAGGAATAGATGGTATACTATATGCTACTTCAATACCCCTAATTAAAAAACTTTTGTTCAAATATCATCTAACATAGGGATAAGTTGGGGAATAAAAAAAAGGGAAAAAAGTATGAATGTTCCACCACGCAACTCTCTGAATCTCTTAAAGGTTGACATCATCATGTGTGCTATGATCTTAACCCTCATTAGCACAAATAATGGGTTGATGTGATCCATTCTCTCCCCATTCAAAAGGTACATTGTACTTTATTGCTTAAGCTTCTCAAGAAATCAACCAAATCGCTAAAATGCATCAATCGAAGTTACTTCCCACATGGCTATTAAAACCAACATGGCAGAAGTTATTATCATACTCATAATTTCAACCGACAAACTTGAAATTCCTAAAGTGTCCCAAGCTCAACCTATAAATAGGACTCAACTGATTGGCTTCTTCTATCATTTTCACTCTGGCGGGTGGGGGCGGTGAACATATAGACTCCACTAGCCTGGGTATATTTAACTTCCATCCTCAAAGGAGTAAATGCTAGCAATTGAGGGGGCTGAAACCCTCAGAACAGCTCTAACATTTATTCAATGCTTGCGCATAGGGGAAGTTTCAAGCAATTGGCATATCAAGTTGTTTTCTCAACTGGCAATTCTCAAAAAATAAACCACAAATAATAGAACTGAAATAAATAGTAAAAATAAATATGGGGGAAAAAAACATACCAGAGGAACCAATATATGGACGATTTTGATTGAAAGGAGTTTGAAGTTGCAATCTCGTCTTCACAAGCCAAATAGGATTTGTAAGCACGCATACCTGTCGTGTTCATAAAATGATACTTTATTTTCTATTAGAATAGCACTATTAAGTTAACTCTAGGCTCCAAAAGTGCTCCTTCACCTTTATCTAGAAAAAAAGTGCTTTCAAGAGTGAATAATGTTGTGGAAAAATACTATCCAAAAATTTCTTCCTCATGGAGAACATTATGTAGCAGCTATATTTGATTTAATTTTTGTGAGTGACATTATGTATTGTGATTTGAATGGTCATTCTAATGCTAAGATAAGATGAAGGGGAAGGGGGGCCACTAAACCACATTCTTAGTCCTTTAAAGCTTGTAGTGATTCAGTTGAAAACAGCTCAGTCTCACATTATTTGTAATTTTAGATATTTTCCGTTTTTCATGACATCTTTTTGAGGTTTTGTAGAAAACTTTACAGTTTAATGAAAACAAAATATGTAAAATAGCATAAATATTTTGACATTTTTACTATCTCATGGTCGGTCATATGTTGACACCTTGAACAAGTCTTAGGCAGAACTGAAGAGAACTGGCAGCTTAGATGTGACATCAATAATACAATTTTAAGATATAATGCTTCAAGATTTCAACTTTTGCCTAAAGGTTTGAGGTCAAAGCAAAAAAGAGCACACTTTTTTTAGGGGAAAAAAAAAGTAATACAGAATAAAATATATAAATCAGTGACGGGGAAGATTGTGAATAGAATTACTATGAGGAAAAAAACTTGATAGCAAGAAATCAAAAGGGCTGCTAGAATATCTTAAAAAGTAAAAGTTCTAAGCCCATAACTATTAGCATAGGACGAAACGCATCACAACTAGCAGAAAACATCAATGTGTGTTCCGTCAAATTTGGAAAAATTGAAACAACGCTAAAAATATTTTTGCATGAATCAAAGTGGCAGCCTCAATTCTGACCAGAGCACCTGCTTCTGCGGCTGCAACAAGATGATGACCAGGGCCAAGCTGCTGATCAGAACCTTTGAGGTACCTGTACTTTGCTCTGCTATAACTACAGAAAGGAATGTAAGAGTTTTTCTTAGATTATTAGAACAATGGAATAAGGAAATAAAAATTTGATTGATATCAGCAATTTAAGGATCAGCGTATTGAGTCGGCATATTTCAATGGGGACCATGCTTAAATAAAAAAAAGGAAGATTTACATACATACCACTCAATTCTTATATAGTTACATATCTAATACCTATACTTCAATTTTTACATCTATGCTACCTTACCTATGCATAAAAAGGTGTATTTCAGTTCTTAAAAGTTAAAGCTGCGGTATTTTACGAAAGACTTGGGTGGTAAAAATGAAAAGTACAAAATGTAGTTGTTAGATAAGTAAGTTCATAACAATTGGGTGGTATGTATGTAAATGCCCAAAAAAAAACCATCACAAGGTAAAATGATGAGCTTCTATGATAAACATCATTTTCAGTATAGAAATCATAAAACTTAAAAAACAAAAAATAAAAAACAAAAGAAAGCATGACAAAATTTTCAAATTGAAATGCAGATATCATGAGTTATGAATGCATGATTAGGTATTCGATTTATAATGCACAAACATTGTGAAGCAGAAAATTGCTAGCGTGGAATATTGCCGTTACCTCCAAAAGGGCAAACTGTTCTGATGAATGATCAAGCGGTTGCAAAATATGGCAATTATAAAACTGTGGAAAACATTAAAGGGAAATTTACATACCTAGCACACAATTCTTATATATTTAAATATCTCACATCTAAAATTGCATATTTACGCTCATAGCACTTCAGTGCTTTAAATCTATATATGAAAAGATGTATTTCATTTTTAAAAAGTGATAATAATGCTATGTTTAATGTGATATTAATAATTTGAGTGTTGTGTATAAATATGAAAGTTTATGTGTGAGATATGTAAATATATACAAATATATATGAATTTCGTGTTATGAATGTAAATGCCCCAAAATTATAATATTGATGATGAAGAAATATGAATAACGGTAAAGGTGAGGAGAAAACTACAGGAATTGTATTAACAGTCTTTTCTTTATGCTTTATGTGTTAATAAGATATGACAGTTATACATTTTAACTAGGAAAAAGATGATTAATTTTCCACTAGTAAAATAATGAGATTTAGCTGGTGAAAAGGAAAAAGCCCTCAATCTGAAATAAATAGCCATAAGGAATAGTATTCAAACGAAAATCAACAACTCACTCTTCTAACTCGAGGTGACCATTAAAAAGTTGGAAAATTTACATACGGACCACACAATTCTTACGTATTTACATAACTTACACCTAAATTTCATATATACACTCATAGCACTATGATGCTTTAAACCTATGCATGAAAAAGGTGTATTTCACTTTAAAAAAAAAAAGGTTACAGTGTTATTTTTTATTTGATATTAAAAGATTTGAGTACTATGCATGTAAATAAGAAAGTTGTGGTGTGAGATAATGTAAATATATAAGTATTGTGTGTTGTGGACTAAATGCCCATAAAAAGTTTGACAAAGCCCAAACCTAACATCTAAAGCGCAAACCTACCTAGCGTGATCGCTCTTTTCAACCTTTCTCACATCTCCCATAAGTGCAAAGCTGATGCAGGTAAGAGCGTACATCTCTTGAATAAAATCAAAAGATTGAGCCCAGCCAATCTTTTGATTTGTTTTTTAAAGTATTGGTTAGGTTATTAATTGCAATTTTTTTAAAATTTTTTATTTTTTGCTTTTAGTATAGTTTTTAGTTTTGAAAAATCAATCAAACCAAAATATTAAATTAAACTATTTTTTTCAAATAATAAATAAATAAATCCCATCCACGATAAATAAAGAAGTGATGGAAAGATCAACTTGAATACTAATTATTCCATATACCAAAATTATAAATTTCAGCATATATTACTTGATATTCTTCTAAATACAAACTATTCAAGCCAAAGATAATTTGGTTAATTCTTAAAATTAATTATATTTTATCAAAATGGAATCGAACTAGCAAGACTGAATTGGAGATAGTTTAATCTGTTTAATTTTTTTATATTTATGGTCGAACCCAATTGATTTATCTAATTTGTAAGCCAAAGCAACTGAACCAACCAAATGCAAACCCATACATGTGGGATTAACTTCAATGACTCGGAATAAAATATAAGCTTCCTTTCATACACAATGCCAATCCATAAGCAATAAAAAAAGATTCAAACTAAAATTAATTAAAAATAAAAGGCTAATAGATAGATTATCAAGCCTTGAAATTTTCAAAAAAAAAAATTAAGAATGGCTTACAAGAAGAAGTAAAGTCCCCATGAAACTGTTGACCCGAATACTGCAGGATAGAAACCTGAATAAAGCCCTCTCAGACCCTGTAAGGAAAATCACTAAGCAAGCTGATAATTTGATAAAATTAAACGATCCTAAAATTCTGAAAGTCTGAAAAGTACCAAATGACTGAACCATAAAAAGGCTATAAAAAAGGAACATGCAAGGACTGGGATATGAATAATAGATGTTCACAATTTCATGTTTCAACCAATCAAATTCACCATATAATAAAAAAAAAAAGAAAAAAAATTAAAACAAAAACCAAAGAGGCCATGCTTTTGAAATATAATCACAGAGAAGCCAAATTGTCATACAATTAGAGAACTCAACAGATGAAATGTAATACAGTTAACCAATGGCATACATGCTAGAGTTCTTCGCTAGGCAAGAAAATGCAAGGGACAATTACATACATACCACACAATTTCTATGTAATTACATGTGTAACCCCTAAATTTTTCTTTTAACAATGATGCCATCCAAAATTTTCATGTCATATCAAAAATGCCACCATTTTAACCTTTAAAAAGTAAAATACTTCTTTTCGTGCATAAATGGTGAAACCATGGCAAAGGAATAAATTTCTGCATTCCAAAATGGATTCAATGAATTTCATGTTTCCAACAATTTTCACTCTAATCCAGTTAAGGTTAAAGAAAAGATAATTGCATTTTTTTTTTGTTTGTTTGAAACAATTCAGATTGTATCTCCCCTGATCAAAACCAATTCATTGCCTGTCTTTTTCATTCACTGAGTAAAAGGAAAAGAATCCCAGAAGGAGAATAGAACTCAGAAAAAGGGAATATTTGCATATATAACACTCAATTCTTATGTATTAACATATTTAGCACTTGAACTTCAACTTTTACATACATGTCCCCTCATCAATGCACGAAAAGGTGTGTATTATTTTTTAAAAGTTAAAAAAGTGATATTTTTTATGAGATATAAAAAAAATTTTAATGGTATAAATTTAAAAAGCAAAGTTTTCAGGTGTTAGCTATGTAAGTACATAGGAAATAGGAGGTATTTATGCAAATGTCCTACATGCATACCACTCAAATCTAATGTATTTACATAGTTAACACCTCTATTTCATTGTTTACATATATGCCACCTTATCTATGCATGAAAAAAAAGGCAGACTGACCTCCATCCGCGCCATACTGTAAATGGCGTGCGCAGTGTTCTTGTAAAGTGGAAGACAAGATCCCCCGCGACCATCGCTCACTGCAAATAGAATAACTTCTGGTCATGAAATAGAAGATCGTTTAGAGTATATTTGATTTGAACGAATTGGGATCAACATAAATGCATTCTACTTCACAAAAATTTCAATGTAATTATTAATTATTTGAATTTTCTAAGAATGCAAACGAACGCATGTTTTCATTAGCAATTCCCCATCAAATCCTAGTCAAAAAAAGTTAAAAAAAAAAATTTTGCTAGGTCATTTCGATCCTTACAATAAACAAAAACTAAAATTTCGATCGACGATAAGATAAGGAAATAGCTGATTAGCTTGTCGGCCAACCGATTGAGGGAAAAAAGTATCAATCCAATTCATTAAACATAATTATCTAACTTTTAATTTGTAACTTGTTCAATCCAAACAGAACCCGACGAAGTGGTGGAATGACGAGAAGAATAAACCTTGAAATCTCGTACGGACGACGTCGAGAGGATGGAGGGCGGCGACGGTGGAGAATCCCGCGATGGCTCCGGCGGCGGCGTTCTCCAGGTTCCACTTCTCCGCGTCTGACATGGACTCGAGAAATCTGAAGCGGAGTAGCGGTGGAAAATTACTCACCCATAAGTGCGGAAGCTAATTCAAAAAATGTCACCTTTTTTTTTCTTTTCATAATTATTTTATTTTAAAAAATATATTTTAATCTTTAAAATAAGGGAAAATAATGCACATAACACACGGCGTGACTCGTCCCGGTCAATCCAAAAAGAGGCAAACACAACAAATATGGAGATCGAAACTTTTGACTTTTGGGGTTCATTCGACGTTCCATATTCAGAGGTCGGCGTCAAGCGCTCTAGAGTTTGCTCTACCATTTGTCGTTCACTATTTTTTACTCAAAATTTTTCTGTTATACCACGATTAAGCTTCAACTTTTTGTCCATTTTCATAGCATAACTTCTTTATTGTTGCTTGCTAACATTTCATCATTTTATGGCTTCACATATATGCTCATCTCCCAGCTTATTTACGAAGAAGAGATTGAGAATCTTATAAAAATCAAAATACAACATACGACAATTGCATGTCATCCAATAATTGTCATTTTGATAAGTAAATCTGATTATATGCTTGCAAATGTGAGACAATCGTTTTTTTTTTCCTTTTTTAATGGTTTTTTTTTCTTAACTAAAGAATTTTTTTTATGCATACTCATAAACTACAACCATGTTATATTTGTTGTATTGATTTATCTCAATAGAACTGATACAACAAAGTTGTACTAAAGAGATGCAACAATGTTAAGTAGGTTAAAAATCTGGAAAAAAAAATGAGTGGGTTTTCTTTTATATAACAATGGTGTATTGGTTGTATTGATTTCCCTCAATACAACCGCTACAAAATGATTGCGCTAAAGTAATAAGGCAACAGTTTTGAGTCCTGTTTAAAATCTAAATAAAAAAAAAATGTATATAGATAAAATGAAATTTTAATTTTTGTTATTTCGCATACCTACGATTGTCATTATTTTCTCTTATACAACCATATTAATGAGATAACTCAATACAACTAATACAACACTATTGTACTAAAGTAAGACACAAATGTTAATTTTTGTTTAAAATCTAAATAAAATTGAAAAAATTGTATATATATAAAATGAATTCTAAAAATAATGATATATAAATAAAATGAATTTTTAATTTTTGTCTTTTTTATACGATTGTATAATTATTTCTCTTGTATAATCATGTTGTATTGATCGTACTGAGGTAACACAATGCAATCGGTGCAACACCGTTGTACTGAAATAAGACAATAATGTTGAGTTTAATTGAAAATCTAAATACAAATAAAAAAATTATATATATATATATATATATATA
>JXCR01098257.1:9733-21648 GCA_002079205.1 Phalaenopsis hybrid cultivar | reverse complement strand
ATGGACACAAAAATTCATTCAATTGGCTTTTGAGGAGGCAACTTCTAGAAAATTCATTAAATAGAGACACCTTTTTGAAGAGACACCAGGGCACCCCTTGGATTTTTATAAGATAATACCTAGATTTTCCAGGACAGCCACCCATCAAATTTACAACCATCATCCATCTAAGTCGCCATCGCCTCCGCCCATCGCAGCCATCGCTGCTGGCCACTTTTCTTTTTATTTTATATTGAGTGTTTATTTTGTATTTTAAGTGACTTTGTTAGAGTGAATTTGAGATAAGCATTTATCTTTGTGATTATACTTAGCTTTAATTTAAATTTCTTTTTTGTGTGTATGATTTCTACTTTTAAACTCATGTGTGGTTGTGTTTTCTCCATGGATTATAAGTAGTTTTCTTTATCTTTTTTCTTAAAATGATTATTGATTAAGTATTGAAACGAAGTTGTGTGAAGTATTAGGCTTCATTGTTGGAAGAAATTGTGATGATTTGAAACCTTGCACTTTATTTACTTCTCTATTTTGCCAATTAAGATTTTAATACTTGTTATGAGAACATGTAAGATCTAAGGTGATATTGTCTCAGTCAACAAATGGTTAGAATCACATATTGATTTCATGGAGGAGAGTGTAGTTCATGAGGTTGAGTGAAAATAAATAAGGAAATAAACTTTTCAATGATATATAATTAGAGGACTTTAGAATGACAGACTAAAACCCCCAACTTGATTTATAATTTTAGATTTTGATACGAGATGTTAGCCCCCAGGTGGAAGGAGAAGAGAACTCTAAAGTGAGAGCTAATATCTTCCCTGCCTAGCCGGTCTTCAAGACTATTCAAATTATATATTAGATAATGTTCTTTATAGCATCTATAATAAGGGTAAAGAATATTATTGCTCCTATTTGACACAACAAATTTAGAATACTTCCACAACGGAATTTCTCTACTTATTACTGATTCATGATAAAGGGAAAGATATTT
Source organism: Phalaenopsis hybrid cultivar (assembly GCA_002079205.1). Classification (NCBI taxonomy): domain Eukaryota; kingdom Viridiplantae; phylum Streptophyta; class Magnoliopsida; order Asparagales; family Orchidaceae; genus Phalaenopsis; species Phalaenopsis hybrid cultivar. Next base: position 20,660 of record JXCR01098257.1, on the reverse strand, counting down.
TATTTATATCACATTTATGTTGCAAGTATTTAGTTAAGTTAATTAGTTGCTTGTTTTATCTTCATAAACCCAAAAAATTACAAAAAGAATCAAATTTGTATTCCTATTTTAGCATTTTAATTTTAAGTAAGAATATTTTGCTAAGTAGATTTTTTTTCATCTAAAATTTCTAAAGTTTATAGTTTTCTTAAAAGCATATAACTATTTTTCCTGTGGGTTTGATATTTGGGACATAATCAGAAAGTCTTATATTACTTGATAGTGATATGTATACTTGTGTAGTATCCCATTTTTAAAATTGAAATTGTATTCTTATTTCTTTCATAGTGAAAACTTCTCTAGCTTTTGCTTTGGATCAAGTTTTTGACTTTGTTGCAAATTCAAAATAACTATTAAGGAAGTTAAAGTATATAATCACATACATCACATTTTACATATATATAAAAAGTCGGGATCAACCATCTAAACTTCAACTTTCTACTTATCGATGGCCAACTTAGGCATCAAGTTATTAGCTTTCTTCTTTTGCTTCTCTGTTTGGACAAGAGCCTCCAATTTGAACTCCAAAATCAACCAGGCCATAAAATTGAACCAAACAGAGATCTAGCCAAACTCTGCCATCCTTACCCTCTTGAGCGCGACATCCAATTGCACTGACCTAACCAACTCACCCAATAGACAGAGGCAACCTAAGGTTTTGAACTCCTCTCCAATGGGAATTTTAGAGAACTAATTAGTCTTTGTGCTCACTATGGTAAAGTGGGCAACAGTGTTGAACCAAAGGTTGCATTCCTTCTCGAAAGGAGGAATCCACCCTAAAGGGGAGCTATAACATCGTGACAGAGGAGAGGGAGGTGCATAACGCTCATTGGCTAGGCTTTTCCCCTCTAAGAGGAGAACATCTGACATGCCTAAAAAAGTGTTATTTTCTATATATATTTAATGCTTATTTTTAGTGATATTGCACTTTAGAGGAAGGTATTTTTGTATTTTTGATCACAGGTACAATAGGTTATGTAATTAGAGAAAAAAGAGAGAAAATAGAGAAAAACGGGGTCAAATATAGCAAAGGAGCACAAAGTGAACTGGTGCCTAGGCTTCAGCTTCTGATGCCTAAGCGCCAAACCTTGTACGTGGAAATAGAGAGCCTAATGCCATGGTACCAGGACTGGCGCCTAGGCGCTAGGCAGTTATCTTGGGCTTCTAGAAGACTGGCACCTATAATCGAATTTTTCTAAAAAAATGCAATGTATTTGGATGAATCTTAAAGGGGCATATGAGTGACTCTTAGGGATTTTGAGAGTTATCTTGGGGGCTTGGGGAGTCTCTTCATTTGGGGAAGTGTCTTTTGGAGTTCTTAGTGACTCTTGGCACTTAGAAAGAAGAGAAAAAGGGAGGAATTGAGAGATTTTTTATTTATTGTATTGGAGAGGAGTGTAAGGGATTTTTATTTGCTGTGCATGGAGGGCGTGAATCTTTTATAAAGATAAGACTTGTACACTTTTTATATTTGCTTTGAATTATTGCAATATAGTGTTATGATTTCAATGTCATTTGCAATGAAGAAATCTCCTTTGCTTCATTGACATAATGTACTGGCCATAGGTTATGTTAAAATCTGTTGTAAGTTGAGACAAAAATTCAGAAGAGCAGTGACTTCAAAACTTGAGTGCACTCACATTATCTGGTTTGCTATGATGAAGTAGTCAGGCGACGGTGCAACATTTAAATGAAATATACTTCATGATTTATTTCTATTAGGGGCTTCTAGGTGACAATTGATTTAAGTGAATGGGTTCCTTACCATAAGTTGTAAGGCTTTTTAACCACCTTTACATATCTCCGAGTGATGTAAACCTAATAGAACATTAAGCTTATTTATACACTCAAAAGAGGGTATGTAGATATAGGTTCCTTGTTGGCACAAAAGTTAGTACATAATTCTATATATTCTTTTACTGCTTATGCCAGTATCTTTATTATAAGAGAGAAGAGATTTTGATTATATAAGAACTTTCCAAAATTTAACCAGCCTCGAGAGATTAGGTTTTTATTTAATTTAGTTAACTTTAAAGTGATGCATTTAGGAAAATCAAACTTTTTGGAAATGTTAAGCTAAGATAATTTATTATAGACTAGAACTTTTACTGAAGTCATTATGAATAAATGTCTTTCCTTGTGAGAATGATACTCAAAGTTTTTGAAAGAAAACTCTGTATTACTTGAGCAATATGTGCACTTGCGTAGTATCCTTAGTGTGTAAAATTAAATTGTGAAAAAATGAGAATAATTTGTTACGTAATTCTCAGTCGAGAATTATGGGTGCAAACACACATGGGCAATGAGATTCAAGTTTTTTGTGGTGTTGTCTGAAAATGAAATTGAAGTAATTACACATGAAGCACAAACATATTGTTGGGATCAACTTCCCCTTATGTGACCTTGGGCTCTCCCTCAACCCTAGAGTTAGACTCCATGTCAAGAAAAGTCAATTAGCAGGAGGTTTCCCTAGCATCGGGATAAAAAAAGGGACACTAGACAACTTCGGTGCACCAACAACTCTCAGAGGGGGTGCCCCTCCTCTCAGACTCAAACCCTGTAAACTGAGAGATAAAAAAAAGCTTCTCAACACACCCTGGAAGTTCTCCTACTTATTTAGTTACAACCAATCATCAAATTTCACCAAAAAAAGGAAGAGGAAGTCCCTTACTAGTGTCAGGGATGCCCAACAGATTCTATGAAAATTGGGTCAGATCCACCTAATATATGGGAAAAGTTTACCATAGTTTCCTAATAGAAATCTTGATAGTCACAGTTGTTTTTTGCTCTTTCTCCTTGGCATACGTTCTGTCCCAACTTTCAATATTCATGTCACCCCAGTCCTCCAGCCAAAAAATCTTATTGAATACGATCACTTCCAGATATTGATACACAAATAATTCCTAGCCTTTAATCATATTCATGTAAACCTTTTTTTGACTTAAGGGAGTTTTCAGCTTCTGCACCTCTCGTGTGATGGGTCAGAAGGATATTTCCCAGCCTATCCAATTTTAGGTGACGATGAAATTTGATTGTCATTCTTTCACCTTGCACTCGATGTCAACAATCTGGAGCTTATGGCCAGATGAGAAGATTTCATACCCATCCCAATTATCTTGAACCTAAAGTAATATGAAAAAAACTTAACCAACCATGGGATATCTAGCCACTGGAGGAAAACCATAAACATGGTGAGAATGTCAATGAAGTTTGGTGCCACCTGTGCTGGAATAACACCATAAAAATTGAATATAGAGTGAAGCTTGTGACAAATAGACAACATGAACCCAGATTTGAACTAATCCAAATTCACGACCAAGTTCTTCCAAAAGTTGCACATCACTCTCTCAATCTTTTTAGTTAGCCGGAGAATAATGGAGGATATAATAAAATATGATCTTTAAAGACCCTCAATCTGTTTCGTAGATATTATAGATTTCTCACCAAAGAGATTGAGACAAGAAAGTTGGGAGGAAAACTTAGGAACCATGACAATCAATTGAGATAAAAGAGGGGAGGTAGACACACAAGGGAGAAAGGAAAATAATGCAAGGAGAGAAAAAGTAAAGCATAATTTTTCCAACTCTAATAGACCTATTTATATCAACCCAAAAGAAGCTAAAATGATGCAAGGGGCGCCAATGTCTTTTTATTGCATATAACCACTAAAATGGGGTCACATCAGACACACAATATGGTATGAAAAAAATTAAAATTTTATTTAAATAAGAATTTTATATTTCAAGTCACTCGATTAAAGCTACTTAGCTAAAAATAAAATAAAAAATAAAGCTGGCAACTACTGCCTCATCTACTAGCCCAACTGAGACAACCTCTTATACATAAAGTAGCCACCTAATCTAGAAATTTCTATCCTATCTATTTCATATTGGATTTGGGAGGTCAAGAGATCCTCCAGGATGGCGGCCATCTCCTATCAATGAGGCACCACATCCTTCTAGAGAAAGGCCTCCCTAGCTTAGGCCGCAAGCACCTTCTTATCCAATTTCTGTAGAATTGTGTCATGGAGCTAAGGGAGATGAGGCTCTAGAACCAAATACTACTCTACCTCATGCAACCGATAAGCCATCATGCCACACGACTCCTGTTTGCCGGCCTTTTCTGCTTGGATCTCTACTAAGCAGTTTTAGCTACTTTCTGATAGGTTATCTTTGCTTTAGGAACCCTCGATAAATCCTCAATCGACAACCTCACCAATTTGAACTGCACCATGCTTTGTAGGCATTCAAGTAGTGACTGACATGCCCGTAAATGTGAAACTTTTTAATATATATTTAATGCTAATTTTTAGTGATATTACACTTTAATGAAAGGTATTTTGTGTGTTTTTGGTTTCAGGTACAAGAGATGAATTTTTAGACGAAAAGAAGCGAAAACGATGCAAAATGGGGTCAAATGAAGTAAAGGACCACAAAGTGAACTGACACCTAGGAGCTAGCTTTTGGTGCTTAAGTGTCAGACCCTAAAAATGGAAACATATAGCTAGGCACTGTGATATGGCATCTTGGCGCCATGAAATTATTTCAAGCTTCTAGAAGGTTGATGCTTATGCTCCCAGACTGACGCCTAGGCACTAGAATCAATTTTTTTTAGATATAATTTATTTGGATGAATTTTGAAGGGGCTTCTGAAGTGACTCTTAAAGATTTCAAGAGTTAATATAAGGGAGTGTCTCTTCAAGTAAAAGAAGGTAGTTTTTGGGTGTGTTGGTTGTTGTTAGAGAGGAGATTAGGAGGTTAGAAGGTTAGAGTAGTTGAGTTTCTTTGGTGGGTTAGTGAAGTGGTTAAAGAGGTGGTTAGAGTAAGGGAGAGAGGTTTTCTTACTAGTGTGTGGTGTGGAAGGAGAGTTGAGAATTCTTCAAAGGAACTTAAGGAGATTTGCTTGAGGAGGACTTTGAGATAAGTATTATGTATTTTTATTTAAATTTGTTATAGTTTATTGTATAAACCAAATTTTAAATATCAATCCAAGTGTTGTTGTATTTTCCCCAAGAAATCTAAGTAATTTTATTTATTTTTCTCCTTGTCATGAGAAAAAATCATGTGTAGGATTAGAATTGTTTTGAATTGTTTTAATTTTCATATTGTGATGGTATATTACTTGATGTTTAATTTACTTATCCAATACGACCAATTCAAAACTTAAAAGATATTGTAAAAAAGTATTGACCCAAGAGGGCTATTCTTTCCTCGATTAGTAATTAACATATTAACTTTTAGGATAAAGAAAAAGTAATCTTGGGGTGAGTGAAAATAGATGGATAGACAATATTTGATGGGTGTAAATGGGCGATTCTAGGGTGACATGCTAGAATTTTAACAAATTTGATCTAGGGTTTGAAACTTGAGGCTAGGTTAGCCCCAACTTAGGGCTTACATGGGTAATCTAGAGTGACAGGTGTTGACCTCACTTTTGTTGAGATCTAGTCTTTCTACTGTAGAAGCCTAGGAACTAGCCATAGGACTTTCCTGTTGGCTACCTGATGTGGTATTTTTGTGTATGCATTGTCAATATCTTTCAATACTACAACACACATGACAACACAATTAATAAATATGAAAATCAATCACAATAAAAACCACTTCAATTTAAATAATTTTATATTTTAAAATCTTTAAGTTGCCAAACCTAATAATTACACGAGTATATGTATCACTCAAGTAATAAAGGGCTCTAATGAAGTCCTGGGTATCGATCCCATAGGGAGATGGAAATTCTTATGATTGTAATGTAAAACACAAAATTTAAACTATAAAAACTTAAGTAAGAAAAACTAATCTAAAGTAAATTGATGTTTGCTAAATGAAATGTTGCTAAAAGAACTAAGTTAACTAATCTATTTTCTAAACTTCAAAGTTAAACTTACTAATACTAAACAAAGTTTTGCAACAAAGAGTTCAAATTTAAGAAAGCATCCTTCCCCTTTACAATGAGTTTATGATTAGTGAAGTAATTAAAATCATTTAAAATTATATGTATAATTGTATTGTGCCAAATAGGAGCAATCCTATTCCTTATCATCTTTCGACTGCATAAAGAATATTGGCTTATCCAGAGTTTGGTCCCTAAATTAGTGCTTATGTTGAGAGGATATTGACTCCCGTTCTAGAGCTCCCACATCTCCCACCTCTGAGGGCTAATAATATTGCTTTATTTTCCAAGCAAGTGGATCAAATTGGAGATTTTAGTTTGTCACCCTAAAATCTCCAATTTTCCATTCATTAAAATATATTTTCCTATTTATTTGCACTCAACCTCATGGATTTCATTCTCACTCATGAAATTTAATGTGACTCTTACCTTGTTGTAGAAAGCATAGCCCTTTCAGATGTTATGTTTTTTTTAACAAATTTTAACATTTCAATTAGCCATATCAAAAAATAAATGAATATCTAAGTTCGAATCACAATTTATTGACAACAATATTAATTCTTTACAAAACCATATCTTATTGTAGGGAGAAGGATAAAGAACATTACTCAAAATTCATGAGAATGATATGACAAAACATGGATTATATATATAAAAATAAATTTACAAAACAAAGAAATGACATAACACAACTTATCTCACACTCCTCAAGAAAATCCATTGACATTCCCTTTAAGCACTTTCTCTCTTTACGATCACAGTCAATTCTCTCTTAGAAAAGCAATGAAGATGAAATCTCTAACTTTCCTTCTCATATTACAACTCTAGAAGAAAATTCTCTCCAAAACCTCTCACGCCAACTCTTCACACTCTCCACACGCCACACACTCTCATGCCTCACACCACACCAAATCCTCCTAGATTTCCTTTAATTGGGGCACCAACCTTCTCTTTAAAGGAATTCAAAATTCCCTCCTTTTTCTCAAGAGGCACAGCTCTTCATATTAAGAGACAAATCCCTTCATCCAAGAGATATATCTCTTCATTCAAAAGTCTTTCCAGACTGTTTAGATGCATTGAATCACTCCATAGGGTATTTGAATTACTTGGAGCCTTCTATAACCTTTAAAAAATAGTCAATAACTGCCACAATTTGTCTTAATTCATCTATGGCGCCAATTTATTGGAGTTCCACATTGTTCTCTGGATTTTGGCACCAGGATGCTAAAAATCTGTATTTTGACTCCAAATTTCTTCCTCTTTACTCCTTTTTGCTCAAAATGCCTAAAATCAATATAATTGCAACAAAATATAAAAATACCCTTCTTTAAAGTGTAATATCACCAAATTTAAGCATAAACTGTATACATAAAATTGCACTTTTTTTTGGTGTATCACTATCCTAGAGGACTAGTAATGGAACCCTACCCACTAGAAATTCTAAATATCTATTCGCTCTTCTTGGAGTTCCACATGTTTGATTTTGCCATGTAGCACTTAAAAGGTTGGAAACAGCATGGGGGAGCTCAAGAGGAGTTCCCATAGGATTGTCAGGCCTTAGGATTAGCCCTAGGTGGCTTGGATTTGGTCTTAGTCACGCACACACATGCACAATCCTAAACCCTAAAATCATTCACCCTTACCATGTTACTCTACTTTTTTGGAAACTCATGTGGTTGGTCCCCCAAGCTCTGGCCTTTGGCTAGGGGTGGCTAGGACCAACACGTGGAGGATCCAAAATGGTCTTCTCCAAGGTCTTAGAGCTCACAAAAGGTAATTTTATGATTAGCATGTCTAATTAATACCAATTCCACATAAACATATATCTTTGGCCTTCTACCCCCAAATTTTTTTCAAAAATTTCCAAAATGCCCCTGGAACCCTAAATTTCCTAAACTTCCTCAAATTACTGATTTACCCAAAAATCATATTAAACCATTTAAATTGACCAAAGCATCGCAATTTCTTCAAAATTCCCAAAAATTATGAGCCCTTCAATCAATTTTTAGCCATGGACCAAGGGTCTCTTACATCATGCAAATTCTCTTTTAAAATTGGCTAACCCACTTACCCATGCAATAACCTAATTAAGCTCCAAGCCAATGACAATTAAACCTCACATTAAAACTCCTGACCTTTATAGCAACCTCCCCTGGCCTGGTCGGCTGGACTAATGGCTTAAAAATCCAAAATTGAGGACCTCTCCCCTGGCTCAAACCAAAATCATACCAATCAAATGTGTCTCACTCCCATTGGTGAATTGCACCACTTAACCCTCCACCTAAGCAACTTTTTCCACCCCTTGCTTGCTCTGTTCACCACCATGGCCATGGCTAGTTAAACACAACTCCCAAATTGCTCGCAGATCCTTCCCCAGCATTCCTAGACTCAATCCCACCATTTTCAGCCACTGAAATCCACTAATCAAGCTCAATTTTATCACCCAAAACTAGGTTCAAAAAGCTTTTATGGCCATCACACCAAACTTCAAAATAATTGTTCAAAAAGCTTTCTCAGACCACACGTGGAGGTTACCCATCAAAACCCCTCTCTGTTGAGCACTTTAACCCACTCCTAGATCAAGCATGTGCCTTGTGTTAATCAAACTCCTATAAAGACCCAACTTCAACTCGAGGTAATACTTGGAATACGTTCGTGGCCTTGCAACAAAGCTTTAGAACAAATCCAATCAAGGCCTCATCTCTTGGGCAGATGTAAAATCCAAAATCCCTAAATTTGTGATCGGTTTCACCAATTGTGTAGAAAAGTTTCATTTCATATGCTCTTAACCATATGCATATATTCATCTCTACTAGATGAAGCTATTAGAACAAATCACAAATGATTTGGTTGAGTATCGAGAGAGATCAAAGTGTTTTAGTGTGGATAGTTCTTATTTTAGGTCAGATAGGGATGATGAACGGATGTCGTTCATTTCGTATGTATCGATCCAACAATGTAGAAGGAGTCAGATGAGGAGATGAAACTTAAAGGACAGACCGAGTCAGAATTGACGTGGATGGTGGTGTTAAATGGGAGCGCGACACGTGTAGCTTCAGAACCGTCATAACATTGTGTGGTGTCGCATGGATAAGTTAATAGTTAGGGCATTTTTTATTTAAATTAATTCAAAAAATTTTAAAAATCATAAATTGATGTATAAAAATGAGAAAAAAAAAATACAAATACACATGTGCTCAGTGAACACAAGAGGATATTATGAACAAAAAAATTAAAATTATTTGTTATGTATTTTATTTTTAATTAACTAAATACTTTAGAACTTGTTTTATTTTTATTTAAATAAATATTGATCTCCACGAAATGAAATTTGGAGGGCTTGATTTCCATGTGATTAGGATTGTCCTTTGATTTTTCCAAAGTCAGAAGACACCTCTAAGGATGAAAGCTCGAATTTTCCATGTTAAGTGCCTTTATTTCAATTAAAAAATTCATAGAAATAAAAATATAAATAAAAAAATATGGGACTTGCTTTAGTAGGTTCACAATGGTCAGAAGACCATAGAAAAAATATAAAATGGGTTTAAGTAATCAAGTGTATTATCTTATGTAATTAAGTCTTTAAAACTCATAAATTGTTAAGAAAATATAACATAACTAAAAAATTCAGAAATATTGGTCCACATTAAGCCTCTATAAAAATGTGAAGCCCATTTAAAATGTATTTTATATCAAAGTCTACTTTCCAAAGTAAATGGAATTTTTGCATTAAAATAGTTGTAATAAATAAAATATAATTCAAAAAATTAAGAAAAGTGGTTTGGAGTGTTCCTTGTGACGAGGGGCATTAAAAAAAATAAAATTGATGTTAAAATAAAAATTCCATTTTTTGGTCAATTTTTCAATTTTAAAATAATTAAAATAATTAAAAATCATAAAATTATAAAAATACACCAAAATGTCACTAAGTGTTCCTTGATCACTTAGGACCACTTAAACTATTTTGCCCTTATTTTTTTTAATAAAGTTATGTATTTTTAAATGCCGAAAATGTATTTTCCTTAACTTTGCATTAAAATAATTACAATAAATAAAATAAAAATCACAAAAATGTAAAGTTTTTTTATAAGTTCTCTGAACTCAAAGGAACCAAATAAATATATAAAAAGAGTTTTTAAGATTAAATTATATTTTATATCTAATTAATCACCAAAATAAACAAATAATTATAATATTATAACTCAAAAAATTATGAAATTTGGTCAAAGTGGTCATCTTACGTAGGTGAACCTCCAATAATTTTCCTAAGAACAAAAACTCCACATTGATTAATTAAATGAATTAACATTGAAAATCTCTATTTTTAAGTAAAAATAATTATGAAAATTAATTAAATATCAGAAAATTATAATTTCACTCTAATATTTTAATTGACTCATGAGTGGGGTACCAAAAAATTTCAAAGTCATTTGAGTTGCAATTGAGTTGAATTTAATGATTTATGAAGTGGAAAACCCTAGAGGCAAAATGGTAATTATGGGATTTTAATGCCCTTGTTAAAATTTAGGCTAAGTCAAAGGGTAAATGGGAACATTGATCATAGTGAACCCTCTTAAATATTCAAAATATAAAGGGTTAAGAGGTAGAAACCAATTCATCACCTTTTTCTATAACTAAGGTAAAATTTTAAATTTCCTAAATTATTGTGACTTTGAAGTTGTTCTAATTAGATGATCCTAAGGTAGTGGGCTTGAGCTAGGAAGATAATACTTACTCATTTGAAGCCCCTTAATTGGTGATTAGATGATAAGCATGATCTGTTAATATGAATTAAATATATCTAACATGACATTTTGATTATTGCATATTTACCCTGAAAACTTAACTTAAGGGCTTAGTAGTGAGCTAGGCCTAATTTGAATTTGCTTAATGTGGTTTATAAAGCACTACAAGCCCAACTTTAATCATTAGTTTAAGATCCTTAATGATTTAAGCTTGCTCTTAAGGGTATCTACTTACATAATTCTTAAATAAA
>JXCR01098256.1:0-11092 GCA_002079205.1 Phalaenopsis hybrid cultivar | reverse complement strand
TAGTGTAGACATGTTTTGCTTTCGAAGATGATCGTGTTGCCCATAATGCTAGCTCGAAGCTCAACATTGTAACAAGTTTAAGTTTTCTAATGTGTCAAGCTTTGATGTCAAATCAAATGTTCTTAAGGTTCACGATTATTTAAGCATTATGTGGCATGTTAAAGTTAATTTGAGCGACATCGGTTAGGATCCTACAGTTCCCTCGTTTCGGCACCATTATTTTCTTTCGGATTCACTTAATTCAAATGAATTTACTAAACTCAACTTAATGAGTTCTATACTTTCATTTAGACCATGGGAAATCTTGTTAGCAACCGTAGGTTACCTCCTTCTAGGGATTCCCGATCATCTGAAAGAGATGTTTTAATTTAGTTACACTTTTGTTTTGTGATGTTTGTGATTAAATTTTGAGTTTTCATATATTTTAAATGTTGCGGGGGTAAATTTTAACTTGATTGATTTTTATTTTTCTTTTGGTTTTACTACTATCCTAGCAGTTTTGTTTTTCATGAAGGGTGACATCGCTGCTTAACATGCAAGCTTGAGGCAAGAAGTACAAAAAGTTAAATGCAATAATTTACAAGCATACTTGTTGATTCTTCTCGTTCCTCCACCTGAAAGTTTAATACTTGCAAGACATGTATATAATTTTGCAGGGAATTTAAATTGCAGGAGTAGATGAAGTTTTAGCTACCAAACCCCAAGTTATGTCTTTACTGAATCTCAGAAGATCCTAGTGGATGGTTTTAAAACAAAAATATGTCAAGTCCAATTTGCCTTTCAGAATGTCCAATAAATTTCAAGAACCTCGAGGCATGAACCTGGACCACTTTGAAGATCTCTTGAAATATTTTGAGTTCATTTTGAACTTATCATATTATTCTATTAATCATTTGAGGTTGAAAGGTGACCACCCTGTTGCTCAGTGAAACTTGACAATTTAATTATCCCGAGGATAGGATACCCAATTAATCAATTAATGTTTCATTTAAAAGTTATGTGAGTTGGTGCCCCTAAGGCAAGTTTAAGTCATTTAAGATTGTGGTGCCCGCAATTAAGGTCAAGCTTGTAGTGTTTAAAGAAGTTAATTTCCAATCATGTTATCTTCTAAGTCCGATCAATTTAGTGTAGATACTACTAAGCCCTTAACAATCATGATAGGTGGAATGGTAATTATCAAAATTTTATTTAAGTGATATTTATTCTTATTAAATGATCACACCATCCCCAACTTTGGGCTTAAGAAAAGTAAACTATCTTCTTTTCTAGCTTAAGTCCTTCACTTAAGAATCATTTGATATTAATTGACTTCCAAGTCAAGAAGATTAGGAGACTTATGATTTTGTTGATATTGTGCAAAGGTGGTGAGTGGGTTTCTACCTTTTAATCCCATTGTATTTCAATCATCCAAACACGTTCATTAAAATCAAAATTTCCCATTTTCCCTTGGTTAATCCTAAATTTTTATTAAGAACTAAATTCTAAAATGACTATTTTACCCTTGGGGTACTTTACCTCATAACTCATTAAACACAATTCAAATGACTTGAGCATTCAGAGTGGCATATCTATGAGTTAATTAAAACATTAGAGGAGAATAATGTGGTTTTTGGTGTGTTTTTTAAATTTAATTTAATTTCAATAACTAAATAAATTAAGGAAATTAGGTTTTCAAAAAATTTTTATTTAACTACCCAAAAAAAATTTTTATTTATGAGAAAATTATTAGAGGTGTCCTTAGGCCAGAGAACTACTTTGACAAAATTTCATGATGTTTTGAATTAAATTTATTAATATTATTATTATTTAATTTTTGATCAATTTCAATGATTTTATAAATAGAAAATAATTTTTAATTACCAAATTTTTTTTTATATTTTAATTAGACTTCTCTGAGTTTAGAAAACTTAGAGAATCAAATTTTGTATTTTTATGATTTTTAATTTATTTATTATAATTATTTTAATGGGAAAGTCAAGACAATTCACTTTTAAGCTTTCAAAGTTTATTTTTAAATTAGAAAAATTAGGGAAGATATCATAATGAATTCTACGTGATCAGGGAAAACTTGCACACATTTTGAACCATTTCTCGTATTTTTGAAAATTTAGATTATTTTAATTATTTTTAATTCTAAATACACTTTAAAAATGACATATTTTCACAAAAATAGATTTTATTTTTATTAAATGCCCGTGATCACAAGGAACTCAGAAAACTATTTTTCATGATTTTTCTAAGCTTATTTAATTTGTTATAATTACTTTTGTACTAAAATAAGAAGTTTCTTAAAAATCAATTTTAGTGCTTCAATAAAACTAAATAATTTTTAAATTTTTACAGTAAGTAAATATAATTTTTATGCAAATTTTGGAATTCATTTTGTTAATTTTTTATATGTAATAATTTACATAAATTAACATAAGGTGTATACATTTGATTAAATTTAGAAATGTAGAATTGTACTAAATAATTCAAAACATCATAATATTTTTCCTAGACTTTTCTGACCACAGAAAAACTACTAAAATTATCCTCATAATTTTTTAAATGATATTTTGATTTATAAAATTAAAATAAGCCAAAATGGCCACCCTAACTTGAAAATTAGGGCTAGAAGCATAGGGATGCTTTCTGACATTGAAAAAATCAGAGAACATCCCCTCTATGATGAGGAATAAACCTTAGAACTTTCAAGCCATGGTGAGCCATATTTAGTCATGGAGAATTAAAATACCACAGAGGGTATTTAATTATTTAAAAATCATGTACTTGCCAACTAATTTTTATTTTTAGTCCACATTATTCTCCTCTGGTCACTTAGCAAGAGTATATTTTTCTTTTATTTTATGATTTTTCTATGGAGAGATATGAGTTTTTAAAGAATTGGCATTTAATTTAATTCATAAAATCACTATTTATCTACATATCCACGTGAAGCTGACTGGATCATAAGCAGCTCCAAAAGATGACGCGACACACTCCCATTCGTTTTTTTTCCACCTAGGCATGACACGCGGTCTATGGTTCACGCACCAAGAGTGTATCTAGCTTAATCTCCTCCATCCATTGGATACACAAGTGATTAGACAGCATCCGTTCGTCATCCCCAAGTGACCTAACCCGTAAACCATCCACACTAATACCTTAAGATCTTTACCGGACTCAACCAAATCACGTGGGGTTTTTTTATAAACCTTCATCTACTCAAGACAAACATATTTATATGGTTAATCAAGTATGAAATCATTCCATTACTCTAGGAGAATTAAAATAAGCTCATGTTAGGGTTAGAGCTCAATACCTTTATCTGAGAGGGAAGGCTTCAATCAAATGGTTATGACAGCTTTGGTTGAGTCCAACGAACCTCTAGAAGAAGTCATGTGCCCTGATGAATTGTCTAAGTATGACCTCAATCAAGGTGGATTTCAGGTGTTGGTCTAGAGTTATCCTAGAGGCTATTTCAAAGGGGGCTTTGATGGGGAATCGACTTCTCTTGCTCTAAGGATGGTGTGTACACAATTAATTTAATTTTGGTGTACTGTGGAGAGTTGTCTTCATCTAAGCTAAAAGTTTGAGCTCAAAATTGGTCTCTCACAGTGGGAATCAGAGGGAAAAAATGGTTGGCTTTAGCTGAGGAATGCTTGGAGAGCATCTAGCTATATTTTGACAGAATTTCCCCAAAGATTTGGAACACCTCTCCTGTGTCCATGGAGAAGATGGATTAAATAGAAGGTCTTAAGGTGCAGCTCAGGGCCAGTTGATGGGTGTAAAAAGTTGCTTAGGTGGAGGGCTGAGGAGCTCTACAGAGCAGTTAAGGTGAGTTGACCTATAAGCTTGAAATTGAGTTTGATTTAAGGGGTGGTGGCTCACTTTTTTGGCATTTTTTGATGAGTAGGGTGGCTGGCCAGAGCAGTGGAGGTGGTCAGATGGCCAGGTGAGCGTGGGAGAGTGTTAATTATGATTAACCCTCAATGGTCAGTCATGATGGAGGAGATTGCCTGGTTAAGACCAAAAAATGGGATGTAATGCCTTAATTTAGGGACCCATTGACCATATCTCACTTTGGTAGATTTAGGCTGGTTCAGCCTGGTCCAAAGAAGGAGCTTAGTGGCTATGGGGGCCCTTGGTTGACCAATATGGTTTGATTAAGTTAATTTATGTGAAAGGGTCTATTTGGGTCAAATGGCTTGATCTAGGTTTTGGGTTTAGCTATCCATGCTATTGAGCTCAATTGATTGAGAAATTTTGTTTGGGTAATTATCATAAGGAGTTTAAAAAAGATTTGGAATGATTTTGAATTGGTTTGGAGGTTCAATTTGGAGGATTTTGGCCATTTAATCAATTTGGGGGTATTGGGTTAGACTTGGGTTTAGGTTAGGCTAAGTTTGGTTTATGTCAAAATTTATGGTTCAAATGGTCTAGAGGAATGTTATAAAGAGTTTTCAACGTAAATTGGGTTTCAATTTTGTGGTTAGGGAATTCAATTTGGTGGAATTTGGAGACGTAGCAAATTTGGGGCAAATTTAGGGATTTTAAATGTGGGTTGAAATTGAGTGAAATTGAGGCTTGACTAAGGCAAATTGAAAGTCCAATTTGATTTGTAGGACTTTAGGAATAATTTAGGATTCAAATTAGGTAAATTGAGTGGATCATATGGCTCAATTAGGTGAGATTAACTCATAAGGTCAAAATTGGGGGTTTAATTTGGATCAAAATTGAGCTCAAAGAATGTGTCAATTAAGCTTGGATTTGGTTTTAATTTATCATGATAAAGATGAATTTGAGTTTAGCATTGAAATTGGGAAGGATTGGGGCCAAATTGATGGGCATGTGAGGTGAATTTGGAGAAATTGGGCCTCAATTTGAGGCTTTTTTGGTTAAAGTGGTCAAATTAGCCAAATTGGGTTCAATTCAAGGGCCCAAATTGAGTTTGAGGACATTTGAAATGATTTTGAGGGTTTTGGGAAAGTTTGGGCTACCTAGGGTATTTTTGTAATTTTGGCAAAATTAAGGGTATTTTGGTAATTTTAGAATTTTTGGGATGTTTTGACAAATTTTGGTAGTTTCAAATGGTTTGAAATGATTTTTTAATAAGTTTGGATATTTTGGATGAATTTGGAAACGTTGGTCAAATTTAGGGTTTCAAGAGCATCTAGGTAATTTGAGTGGATTTGGGGGCAAAAGGCGAAGTTAGATATTTTGGTAGAATTGGGGTGCCAACCATCTTAATTGAGATATGGACCAATGAACTCCCCATTTGGGTCCTCTATATATTGGTCTTAGCTAAACCCTAACCTAGGGCCAGTGGGTCTAGGGGACTATCTACATGAGTTTCCCAAAGGTTCAAGGGATCAAAGTCAACAAATCTGGGTTTTGGGGTTGTGAGTGAAGGTGGGTGCAAGTGAGTGCAAGTGAGTGAACTAGCTCTAGATCAACACTCAGGGTCAACCTTAAGTCCATGCAGTCCTATGGGGACTCCCTTTGAGCTTCCTTTATAGTGGCCTCACCTACTAAGTGCAAAAGGTTAGGACGATTATATGGAATTTCAAGTTGAGCACATAAGAGTTTAGAATTTCTAATGGTGAGGGTTCCTTTTCTAGTTTTCTAGGAATATTCAACAGGAAAGTCATATGGCTAGACCTTAGGCTACTAAAGAGGGAAAACTAAACCTCAACCAAAAGTGAGGTCAACAATTACTTGTGTATGAGAGTAGTTCTTTACTTTGTACTTTTTATGTTAAAAATGTTTATGTACTGCTACACATACCTATTTTTACTACTTAAACATGTATAATTTTCAAGTTTACAACTTTATGTTCAAAAGGAATTCAAAATTCCCTCCAAAAGTTAAATCTATCATCAAGTTGTAAACTTGAAAATTATAGGTTACCACTCCTAAAATGGATAGATATTGCACTGCTCCCACTACTCCTCCCCCTGAGGGCTAACAATCTCGCATTAATTTTCAAGTTTATAATTTTAGGTTACCTCCTTTCAATGCGAGATTGGAAACTAATGCGAGATTGTTAGCCCTCAGGGGAGGGAGTAGTGGGAGCTCTAGAGTGGTAGCTGGTATCCTCCCAGCTTAACCATGGAATTAAGGACCAAACTTTGGATTTGTCAATGTTCATTATTGCACTTGGAAGAGGGTAAGGAATAGGATTGCTCCTATTTGGCACAAAACATTTTTTATACATATTTTCAAATGATTTTAATTTCTTCACAATCCATATACTCATTGTAAAGGGGAAGGTTGCTTTCTTAAATTTAAATCTTCCATCAATAAAAACATTCTTTAGTTTTCCTACTTTTATTTTTGAAAGTTTTATTTTTAGTTAGTTAACTTTGTCTTTTAACTGCATTTTATATAGCATTTACTTTAGTAGTTCAAACTTTGCACATTACTTTTAATTTGTATTTTAAAATTGTAAATTTTTTTTTTAGAATTTAATTATAGGTTTTCTTAACTGCCTTGTAGGATTGATATCTAGGACTCCATTATAGCCCTTTAGTTCTTGAGTGATATGTATACTTCTGTTGATTTTAAAGGGGATTTGGCATTTAAAAAGAGTTTTAAAGATAAACTAATTTCATAAAAGGTATTTTTGTTAGGATTATATTACATATTTATTGTTACATCTGCATTAAGTTATTGGCGCCGTTACTGGGGAAGTAAAGGAAAATATTAGTAAGTTATTTTATTTTTTTATAAAAATATAAAATAGAGTGTTTGTAGTTTAGTTTTGAACATTTTCTTATTTAAGTGTGTTTGCTTACTTTTAATAACTTGCTTTGTTTGTCTATGCATAGTGTAAGATCTGAAAATTTAGTACCTTACAATTCTGAATTAGACAGAACAATTAGAAAAATTTGAAATAAACAAATAGAAATAGATCATTTTAACAAAATGGCTTGGAATTTTAAGTAATGCTGGAAATGAAAATTAACATCATCAGAGACCTTTAAGAGATTATTCTAATTCTACTACAGATAAAATTCATTTGAGCATACAGAACCCTACTATAGCTGCCGGTTTATTTGAGCTTAAATCTATTATTATCCAAATGATTCAAAACAATCAGTTTAGAGGAACACCAACTGAATATCCTAATTTACACCTTGCTAGTTTTCTAGAATTTTTTGCTACATTTAAATATGATGAAGTGTCAAATGATGTTGTGAAACTCCAACAATCAAGGGAATCAAGCTTATAAACATTATTACCCCCTAGGTTTTAATAATTTGCAAAGTAAAGAGAAAAGTTATCAATGGAAGAATTGATATTGCAAATGGGAAGTTAATTACAAAGTCAAGGAGCTGCAATTAGAAACATGGAAAATCAATCGGGATGTATTTCTATCGCACTTAGCAATATATCTCCAGGAACATTGCCTGGTAATTTTGAGGTAAATCCTAAAGATTAGAACAAAGAACAAATTAAAGCTATTCAACTAAGAAGTGGAAAGTTGAAATTGAAAAGATGAGGTGGAAAATGAAAAATCTATTGAAGATTTTCATCTTGAATCAGAAAGTCCTATTAGACCATTGAAAATCTCTGTAGAAAGACCACCACCTCCATTTCCTCAAAGATTGAAGCAAAAAATTAGAGACAACCACTTTTCTAATTTTTTGGAAATTTTAAGAAAATTACGATAAACATTCCATTTGTTGAAGCTTTGGAGCAAATGTCAAGCTATGTGAAGTTCATGAAGGATATTATTGATAATAAAAGGAAGTTTGTAGATAATGACAATGTTGCACTCAGTGAAGAGTTTAGCGCTATAATTCAGAAAAAGCTTCCTGAAAAACTTAAAAATCCTGGAAGTTTTTCAGTTCCTTGTGTTATTGGCAAATAATTTTATGGAAAAGCTTTATGTGCTTTAGAAGCCAGTATTAATCTTATGTCTTTATCAATTTTCAGAAGGTTGTGCTTAGGAGATATTTCACCTACTACTTTAACTCTTCAGTTGGCTAATCGTTTGATTACATATCTTAAAGGAGTTATAGATTTTTTAGTAAAGATTGATAAATTTATCTTTCCCGTGGACTTTATTATTTTAGATATGGAGGAAGATAAAAAAAGTTCTATAATTTTAGGAAGACCATTCCTAGCAACTAGAGGAGCTTTGATAGATGTGCTTAAAGGAGATCTAACTATGAGAGTTAGTGATTAAGAGGTTACATTTAATATTGCAAAATCAATGAGATACCCTGCAAAGGAGCAATGGATAGAATGCTTTAGAATGAATATTAATGAATTTTTTAAGAAGTCTTTTGAAAGAGAATTTGAAAAAGAATATATGGAATATCAATATGAGGATAAACTTCAAGATGAATCTATGGAAGTGAGTAAAGAGGATTTGGATTATGTTCAGGAAAAATTTGAAATGTTAGAACCTATAGAAAAAAAATTTATTTCTTTTTTTGAGAAACCTCCTGAAAAAAAATTGAAAACACTTTCTACACATTTGAAGTATGCATTCTTAGGAGATTTATCAACATTACTTGTTATAGTATCCTCATAATTAACTGATAAGCAAGAACAATAGTTGTTGAAAATTTTGAAAAGATATAAGAAAGTCTTTGGATGGACATTAGCTGATATTAAAGGAATCAGTTCTTCAATTTGTATCCATAGAATTTTATTAAAAGATCAACATGAGCCAAGAGCTGACCCTCAAAGGAGATTGAATCCAATCGTGAAAGAAGTTGTGAAGAAATAAAATTTTAAAATGGTTAGATGTTGGAATAATATATCTTGATTCAGACAGTGTTTAGGTAAGTCTAATTCACTGTGTTCCAAAGAAATGAGGTGTGACTGTAATGACAAATGAGCATAATGAATTAATATCAACAAGGTAAGTCACTGGATGGAGAATCTGCATAGATTATAGAAAATTAGATTCTGCCTCTAGGATAGATCATTTTTCCTTACCTTTCTTGGACCAAATGTTGGATAGGCTAGTTGGGATCAATTATTATTGTTTTCTAGATGGATATACTCGTTATTATCAAATAAATATTGCTCCGGAGGATTAAGAGAAAACAACATTTACTAGTCCTTATGATTGTTTGATTTTCTTCTAATGACCTTTGGATGGTGAATGCACCCGCAACATTTCAAAGATGTGTAATGTCAATTTTCAGTGATTTGATTGAAAATGGGATTGAACTCTTTATGGACCATTTTTTTTGTATTTAGAAATTCATTTGAAATATGTTTAAATCATTTAGAGAAAGTTCTCGAACATTGTGAAAAAACTAATCTCGTATTGATTTGGGAAAAATGTCAATTGATGGTTGCAGGAGGAATTTTTCTTAGACATAAAATTTTAGAAAATTGCATGGAAGTAGATCCTGCAAAAAGACAGGTTATATGAAATCTATCTCCACCTACTACAGTAAGAGGAGATAAGAGATTTTTAGGACATGCTGGATTTTACAGGAGATATATTAAAGATTTTTCAAAATTTACTAAACCTTTATGCCAACTACTGAAAAAAGATACGAAATTTGACATTAATCAAGATTGCCTTAAAGCCTTTGAATCTTTAAAGGACAAATTGAACACTGCTTCTATAATTGTTTCACCTGATTGAAAAACCTTTTGAATTAATGTGTGATGCAAGTGATTATGCTATTGGAGCTATTTTAGGGCAGAGATATGATAAGATTTTTAAAGTCATACTATGCTAGTAAGACTCTCAATGATGCTCAGATTAATTATACCACCTCTGAAAGAGAGTTATTAGTCATTGTGTATGCTTTTGATAAGTTTAGATCATATCTGATTGGAGTTAAATGTGTTGTGCATACTAACCACTGGGCTATTAAATATTTGAGGCAAAAAAAGATGTTAAACCAAGATTAATTAGATGGGTGCTCCTGATGCAAGAGTTTGATTTTGTAATAGTTGATAGAAAAGGGATTGATAATCAAATTGTTAAACATCTATCTAAGCTAGAACATGAAGAAATACTTGATTTGGAAAAAGAAATTAAGGTAACTTTTTCTGATGAACAACTTTATGTTGTAAAAGAATGGGAAATACCTTGGTATGCTGATATTGTAAATTATATTGTTAGTGGTATTTTACCATATGGACTAACAAAACAGCAGGGAAATAAATTCATTCATGATGCAATATCTTAATTTTGGGATGATCCTTTTTTGTACAAACAATGAAAAGATTTAGTAATGAGACAATGTGTGTCTTATAAAGAAATTCAGAAAATTATTCAGAAATATCATGCTTCTGAATTTGGAGGTCATTTTGGAAATGATAGAACTATTTATAAAATTTTACAATCTGGATTTTATTGGCCAACTCTATATATATATATATATATATTATAAGGAGCAAAGCTCCAATTCATTAAAGATAACCAAACGAAGTACAAGGAGAAGAGAAAAAAGTGACAGGAGAGGGCCTTTATAAAGGGAGGCACCTCTCAAAACTACTACACATAATTTCTGATATAAGGGAGAGGCAACAGGTCACTGGATAAGAGAAAGTCCAGTGAGGGGGGAATTCTTCTACTCACTAAAGGTTCTTCTGTATAAAGACCCCTTCTAGCCAACTAGTTGGATGGTCTATTTTCTTCTCTGTGAATATGAGAGAACTTTATAGAGCAAATATTAAGCAATTGATGAATACCAGAGATCCAACAGATTAAGTTCCATGGGATTTTTGAAGTCCCATGGAAGATGTTAATAAGTTGCAAGGAGTCAGATTCAACCCATAACTGATCAAGCAAGCAAGATCTGGCTAAGTTGATGGCCCAAAAAACCGCTTGACATTCTGCCTCAAGTGAGTCAAAAGCCTTAACTAGAGATTGAATATATAAGATACATTTCCCCTCATGGTTCCTGAACACCCCACCAATGCCTGCAGACTGTGATTTGTGGCTTCCATCAATGGTAATTTTGGTCCAGCCAAACTTTGGGAGGGTCCAGTAGATTGTCACAACTTTGGGAGTTTGTGGCTTCGGAAAAGAACCAATCTCTAACACAGCCTTAAAATTTTTTAGTTTGATCAGTTTGTGAATAAAAGCAATACAATTGAGACCCACCCTCATAGGATCAATATG
>JXCR01098251.1:0-11997 GCA_002079205.1 Phalaenopsis hybrid cultivar | reverse complement strand
TGTTTGTTGAACAACAGGAATGGGTGTTTCGGACCCACTCTCTTCTTCACTTTCATCATCAACAAAACTATGAACTATCAACAATAGTGCATCATGTACTTCTTCAAATACCACATTTGCGCTATCATTCTCTATATTTGTGGGATTCTTGCAGTTCCTCTTTATGTGGCCAGTCTTGCCACAATTCCAGCAGGTTGTCTGCTGATCAGATTTTGATTTTGATCTCCCTCTATTTGAGTTTCTGTCTTGTCATCTCCCTCTGAAATCAACATTCAATGTCGAACTCGTACCTGAGATCTCACCAGAATTTTTCCTGTGCACTTATTTATCTAAACTCAAATCACGAATATCATCACATTTCAGTTTTGATTTACCTGCAGAACTGCTAATTGTCATTCTTATAGTTTTTCAATTATTTAGCAACGATGTCAACAATATCAACGCACGTATATCATCATCAAAATCAATTTTAACAGACTACAATTGATTTGTGATAGTATTGAAATCCTTCAGGTGTTGAGCAATATAAACAACTTCTGTCATCTTCAAATTGAATAAATTTTTCATCAAGTACACCTTGTTATTCGCCGATGGTTTTCATACATACCTGATAAGACTGTCATGAGATCTGCAGTCGTCCTCTCCTTGACGAAGTTGTGTGCAACAGACATCAATATGGTTAATAGAATAATCCCCAGAACTTGACGATCCAATAGATTCTATTCAGTTTCATCCATTCTTTCTTGTTTTTTCTCCAATAACGGAAGATGAAGTTTCTTCTCATAGAGATAGTCTTCTATCTGCATCCTCCAATAACCAAAATCTGTGTCATCAAATTTTTCGATCCCTGAAGCCTTCACTTCATCTGCAACCATCATTCTTCATCAGATCCGAACAAAGCTCTGATATCAGTTGTGTGATATACGATACAAGTTATTGTAGTATATATATAGAAATAAAATTGGAGAACGATCTTTGACGAAGCGAAAAATAGAATGATAAAATTCACACCAGAAAAACAGTAACACAGCGGAACACAGATTTACGTGGTTCGGCAAATTGCCTACGTCCATAGAGTTGCAGATGATTTTACTACTTGAGGAATTTACACCAGTCGATCGTCTCGACTTACAAGAGGAATCTCTCACTTCGTTGTTCTCTCTTCTTTTCTTTCTCTTCTTCTCTCTCTATACTGAGATACATCGAAGAAGCTCTACACCGAAATACACCGAAGAAGATAAACTTGTAAGAGAAATAAACTCAATTTCTCTTCTGCCACAAACTACCAAGAAGAAGCCAAGGGAGAAAAATTTTCTTCTTGTTCTTTCTTCTTCTTTCTACTGCAAGAAATTATACCTTGCATTTCTCTTCCTCTATCCCGTAGAAGCAGAAACTACCGAAGAAAACAAAAGGTTGTGTTTCACTGAATGAGAGCCCTGTGATTCCTCTTATCGCGAACCGCGAAACGGCTGAGGCGGGAACAGTTTCTCTGTCGCGAACGACGCCAGGCGGGAGACACATGTTTTGCGACCGGGCGCTGGAGCGGGAAGCGGGAGAGGGAGATCGGGAGGCGGGATTGGGCTCCAACACAACACATATCATGCTTCATGAATATCTCCTCCACTAGTCAACGTCGATGTAAGAAAAATGTGATTCAATTAATTGAATATATCTCTAATTACACCCGTTTATGCATCCTAGTCACCGAAATAATGTGGAAGATAAATTCAATTGCCTAAATTCACTCGGATTAACAGATAACACATTACTATGATTTAATCGAATTATTAAATTAAGCGGAAATAATTCAAAATATTTAAATTAAATAAGTCTATAGAGTATCTAAAAGACATCAAAATTTTTATAAAAAGGATAATTTCTTTTGCTAATCACTGCAAAATTTCTATATCATATTATAGTTGTATTATAAAAATATGATCATAAAATTTTATTGATTCAACTTTCCTCTAACTTTTTTTTTTTCCAATAAAAATATTTACAACAATCTAGTGAGCTATGAGAATTAAGAAGATACAAAAGTTTAATATTGAATTTAAATAATATGAAAATTAAAATAATTTAATGTTATTTCTTATAATCGTTATAAAATAAAATTATTTGAACAATAATTTGTCTAATCATAAATACAACATTTTCTTGAAAGAATTTAAAAAAAAATATTAATATTTATAATGTTGTAAATACTGTTTTGATATATGCATGATATCAAACTTTCTTAATTTTTTATATATTATTTATCTCACTTGTCTCAATCATTACTTGGCATAGAAAGGAATATTTTCTCTCAGCTTTAGAATATATTATGTATCTAAGATTAAGCTAAATGTTGGGGCTCACCCTTGCCTTTATATGGGCTCACATTTATCATCCTACTTATACAGTTTTCATATTTATGTAGGAGCTCACTTTTGTCTCTCTACCTGTACAAGTTACAATATTCATTTATGGCTCATCTATATTGCTTAACTTGTACATGTATTATGAATTGTCATTGTCAACTTCTCCCTCATATCATGATTTTGTTAAGCTTAATATTATTTTATTATTAAACACTCAAACAAACATTTGGTTTAATTTTAAGAAAGATTTACATACATACCGCTCAATTCTTATGTATTTACATATCTAACTCCTAAACTTGAATTTTTACATGCACATCATCTTACTTATGCATGAAAAGTTGTATTTCATATTTTAAAAGTTACAATGGTAGTATTTTTGAGGTGATATAAAAGACTTGGGTGTTCTAAATATAAAAAGAAAAGTTTAGATGTTAGATATGTAAATACATGGGAATTGTGTGGTATTTTTGTAAAGGCCTCTAAATTTAAATATGTTGGATAATAGTGATACAATTGTGCAGTTTACGGGTATCAGATGTATTCATTTAAAAGTGCCACCAACTAAAAAAATATTTATATACTCATAATATATTTGATTACATGCTGGTTTTAAGAAAATTATTGTATATTCATTTACTCATGAATAGTGAGCTATAAATATATGTTCCTAAAAATGAAGGATTTCATTGTATCACATATACATCTAAATAACTATAAATGCACATATGATTGAGTAGAAAAAAAATAGTTTTTTGTATTAAATTTATGTATTTTATCCACTTGACGATATACCCTTTGAAACCAACATCCCTATATTTTTTTCTTTCATAAATAAACTCAATTTATCCTCTTAGACGACCATTGAAATCTATTA
Source organism: Phalaenopsis hybrid cultivar (assembly GCA_002079205.1). NCBI lineage: Eukaryota > Viridiplantae > Streptophyta > Magnoliopsida > Asparagales > Orchidaceae > Phalaenopsis > Phalaenopsis hybrid cultivar. The sequence continues at coordinate 8,760 of JXCR01098251.1, read as the reverse complement.
CACTAATTAAAAACTGATTCATTAGGAAAGCACCTAATCCGTGTTTTAAATCAAAAACTAATATTTTTAACTTACCTATTTTTCTTCTTTTCCTCCTCTCCTCTTTTTTTCTTTTCCACCTCTCCTACCCCTTCCCTCTTCTTCTTCTATTGTTATATGGAGCCTGATTATATTAATCAATTGGACACTCAAATCCCTCAATTTTGCTGATCAATCTTGACGGTGAGCTAGCTTAGGGGGTATGGGAGGTGCCTCCTTGTAAAAATTTTGTTTAGTATACACAGGGCCTCAGCACCCTAAAAACAGTGTCATCGCGCCCGGTACAGGTTCAAACTTGAAAGTAGGACACTCCAGTGACCAGAGGGAAGCTCCATAGTGCCCCAACAGACCAACAACGCTGCAACGCTCAATTCAACACGACACTGCAATGCTCAAATGCAGTGTCGTAGCGCTCCGATGCCAGTAACCAAATTCAAACACTTCATACTTTATATTTTGGCTTCACGCAAGATTTCATGTTTTTTGAAGTTGGATTTCAAGATTTGTCTTATATAGATGATAGAAATTAGTGTTCTTGGGTATCAAAAATGTAGAAAGGTTTGAGTGGGGTGCAATTTGTACAATTCTCCTCATTTTTTATGGTTAATTTCTTGGTGCTATGTGGCTCACTAGTTTTTCCCATTTATGTTAAATTTGAAGTATTTTGTATTTTTTTTTGCGGTTTCTTTTTTGTGTGCTTATATTTTTAAATTTTGCTTCGAATCTCTTGAATCGGTTTCCACTAAGTTTTTGCATTTCTCCTAACGAGTGGTATCAGAGTGGGGTTTTTTGAAGATCTTTGGTTTAAGTGAGAGCAATGACCGATGAAGTGAGGACCAAGTCAAGAAGTTCAATTTATCGAACTTTTTTTTCTATAAAATACAAATTAAAATTTTGTTATATAAAAAACTGTATTTGCTACTGAATGAAATCACTAAGAAGTGATAATTGATGACTTTGTAAGCATGAGAAGACTATTGTTTTCATGACTACACCAACAATAATGTTTGAAAATATTTCAGCTTCAAACAAGGACTTTTTGATTAAGAGGTTATTCCATATGATGATGGTGAATGGTAGTTAATGATTGAACCCTTGAATAATTTCAACACTGTGACAAACCAATTGTCATGTTGGCATCAAGTTTGATGATGAAACAAAGGCACTATTACTCTCATCTTCACTGTCGGGTAGCTGGGATAGACTTGTTAATGTTGTGAGTAACTCTTCAGTTAACATGGAGGTACAAATTTTGATGATATTGTGGTGTTATTATTTAATGAAAAAGTTCGTAAGAATGTGAGTAGTGAAAATTCAAATTCTCCTACAAATATTGAAATTAGAGCAAGTAATCTGGATAGAAACACAAGTAGGGATAGATTCAAGTCTAGGAGATGAAGGTCCAGGTTAGTAAGAGAAAAAGACAGAGGTAAATGCTGGAACTGTAGGAAGAAGGATCACTTTAAGAAAGGCTGCAAAGCTCCAAATAATGTTGCTGGCAAAAGTTCAAATGAAAAATTCTACAAATGTCTCCACAGATGAAATCCAAAATGAATCCCTTCTTTTATTCTTAGATAGTATTGAATTGTGAATAATTGATTCAAGTGCCTCTTTCCATGCTTGCCTCCACAAAAAGGTGTTAAAAAATTACATAAAGTGATTTAGGGAATGTGTATTTGAGAGATAACAAAACCTGCAATATTATTGGAAAGCGTGATGTTGATTTTTCTGTTATCAAATGGACCGTTTTGAAAACTACATGAAGTTAGACATGTTCCATGTTTGAAAATAAATTTGATTGTTGTGAGTGAGCTTGCAAGGTTAGGGTATATGCCACTTTCTCAGGTGATTTGTGGAAGATGACTAAAAATGCAATAGTGATGACTCAAGTTAACACTGAATGTACCCTATATATGATTAACGAGATGTCTGAATCCATTGGAATAGCTAGAACAAAGATTGGTATAGGTCTGTGGTACTGTAGACTTAACCATATGAGTGAGAAATATATGAAATCCCTCATTTCTAAAAATAAATGTCGGTGTTTAAAGTGTATAGATTAATTTTTTTTGTGAAACATGTGTTTATGACAAGTAAAAGATTGTTACTTTCTTTAAAATGGGTCAAATTTGAAGTCCAAAATAACTGAGTTAGTGCATACTGATGTATGAGGCCCTACTCCTATTCAGTCTACTGGAGGTTATCTATACTTTGTCACTCTCATCAAGGTATGGGTGCACTTGAAAAATAAATATGATGTATTTGATGTGTTTAAGAAGTGAAAAGTCATGGTTGAGAATGAGACAGATTTGAGATTGAAATGTCTCAGATCAATTATTGGTGATGAGTATCATGATTAGAGATTCAAGAGTTATTGTACTACAGAAGGAATCAAACATGAATTCACTATTCTAATGACATCACAAAAAAATGATATTCTTGAGCACAAGAATAGAATCATCGTAGAGCATGCCAAGAGTATGAGGTTGCATGCACGCTTGCCAAAATAGTTTTGGGCAGAAGCAGTAAAGATTGTATTTTATTTAATAAATTGTGGCTCATCATTTCCTTTGAATGAGAGCTTACCTGAAGAATCTTGAACTAACAAAGAGGTAAATTTAGCTCACTTGAAAATATTTGGTTCATCATATCTTCATGTTGATGAAAAATTAAAAAATAAGTTTGATTTAAATTTTGTTAAGTTTTAATATAACTCAGATAATTTTGTTACACATTTTGGGACTATCAGAATAAAAACTTGATTAGGAGTAGGGATGCAACTTTCAATGAAATGGAGATGTACATGGTAAAAATAGAACGCATTATCATCCACTAGTTGCATCTGAAAACCCCTCCAAATAAGTTGAGATAAAAAATACTAGTCATCAAAAAAATGAAAAGAAGGAAATGTGCTCAATCTGATGAAGCACAAAAAGTTCCTCAAGCACCTACCGCTAAAGTCAGAAGATCCACCAGAATCTCACGACATATACAAAAGTATTGTCCTTCATTATATTATTCATTTTTGATTAATAGTGGTGAACAAGAGTGGTACGATGAGTTCATTCGAGTATATGACTCAAAAGAGAGTTTGTCATGGATGATGAGATGCAATCACTAATGTCAAATCAAATATGAAAATTGGAATGATTATTAGATTGCAAAAAACTGTTGCATGACAAGTATATTTACATGCTGAAAAAAGAATCAGATGATAGCAAACGCTAAAAGACGAGACTTGCTGTGAAAGGTTTTTAGCAAAAGGAAGAAATTGACTATGCTGACATATTTTCTTTTTGTAGCGAAGATAACAACTATCATAGTTGTGTTGAGCTTAGTTGCAAAGAAATATCTATATCTGGAGCAGCTGAATGTAAATTCAATCTTTGTTTATGATAATTGAGAAGAAGAGTTGTACAACCACAAAGATAAGAAATTCTAGGAAAAGAAGATATAATATGTAAATTGAAGAAAAGCATTTATGGTTTGAAGTATGCACTAAGATAGTGATATAAGAGATTTGACAGATTTATGTCAGACAGTGAATGCATAAAGTGTAAATTTGATCATTATTGTTTCATTGAACAATTTGATAATTGTTATATTGTTTTATTTTATGTAGATGACATGCTAATTATATCAACATATATTGAGAAGATCATATATTTAAATGAACAATTACCAAGGGAGTTTGAAATGAAGGGTTTAAGTCCAACCAAGACAATCTTTGGTATGAGAATCAGTAGCGACAGGAGTGCAGGTACATTGAAGTTGTCTTAAGCAAAACATGTTGAGAAGATCCTACAAAGATGTAACATGAGTGAGGCAAATCTGTTTGCACCCCTAAGTACATATGCATAGGTCTGCTTATTAAAGAGCAATTGCATAGGTCTGCTGCAGAGCAAACACATATGAGAAGAAATTCGTGTGCTTCAGTAGTTGGAAGTTTGATGTATATGATAATATGTACATGACCAGATATTGCACATACAATGAGAGTGATTAGTTGGTATGTGAATAATCCAAATAAACATCATTGGAAGGTGGTAAAGTGAATTCTCAGATACTTAAGAGGAATAGTTAACAAGGCACTTTACATTAAAGTGCAGAAATTGATGTACGAGAATATGTGGATTTAAATATGACGAGATAGTAATAGTAGAAGAATTGCAATAGGTTATATTTTCACTTTGGGGAACACAATAGTGAGTTGAATTTCTAGATTACAAAAAATTATTGTATTATCGACTACAGAAGTTGACTATCTTGCTATTATTGTGACTAGTAAGAAAATGATTTGGCTGCAGAGCTTTAAGGCATAATTGGGTAAGGAGCAATGGAATGCAAATTTTAATTTCATAGCGACAATATTAGTGTCATTCATAAAAAAAAACGTCGCATTTTATGCCATGACGATACGCATTCAGCTAAGGTGTAATTTCATTCATTCATTCCTAAAAGTTGATCGATTATTTTTGGAAAAGATACATACAAGCTCAAAATCCTGCAAATATGTTGACTAAGGCTGTAGCAGTTGAGAAACTAAAGCTATGGACTTTAGTTGGAGCTCAAAAAGGTTGAGACAGGGATGAGCCACATCACAATCACAACTACGAAGTTGTTGCAGTTTTTTTGGAGAAGCAGGGTTAATTGCAATTAGTTTCTAAGTGAGAAATTTTTCTTATATGGAGTCTGATTGTGTTAATCAATTAGACACCTAAAGCTCTCAATTTCACCTAGCAAGCTTAATGGTGAGTTTGCTTGAAAATACGAGGGGTGGCCCCTATATTAGATTTGGGGGCTCTACCCCCGATATTATTTTAACTTTACATAGTGTCCAAAAGGCATCGTTGTCGTGCCCGGTATAAATTCAAACCCGAGTGAACAACATTCCAACACTTGAAGATAAGCGCCATAACACCCGAGAGAACAACACTCCAACACTTGAACCTATATCGTCGTGCCCGGTATTGGTTTAAACCTGAGTGAACAGCACTCCAACACTTGAAGATAAGCGCTATAGCACCCCCCTGGAGAGACTAGCATTGCCACATCGCCTAGTCCATGTTAAAAAGTCCGAGAGCACAACACTGTAGAGCTCGAATGCAGCGTTGCTCCTCACTATCGCGGCGCCCCAATGCCAATAACTAAATTCAAGCAGTTTGAGTTTTATATTTTGGATTTGCTACTAGATTTCATGTGTGTTCAAGTTGGTTTTCTAAATTTCGAGAGAAAAGATTGTTCTTGAGTTCCAATTGTGTAGAGAGGCTTGAGTGTGGTGTAATTTGTAAAATTCTCATCTTTCATAGTGGATTTATTGGTGTGGTATGGCTCTGTGGTTTTTTTTTATTCTCTGGTTTTTTCATGTTAAATCTTGATGTTCTTTATATTTTTTCGGTGTTTCTTTTTTGTGTGTTTCTGTACTAAGTTTTAATTCGAATCTCTTGAATCAAACTCTACGATCTCTCCCAACATCTTCTACTATTCTTCTTCTTCCCTAATTTTTTTTTCTCAAGGAACAAATTGCTTTCAGAATGCTCACGAGTTGGGGAAATTACGGGAAATGAGAGTATAAACCTTAATATACTTACATATATACTATATATAATAACTACTTAATGCATTTAATCCCAATCGTCCAATTACTCTTCTGCCTTTGCATGTTCTGCATAGTGGACAGTCGGAATTCCACTTCTCAGGCCTGGTAATAGTGGATGAGAAGTAAAATTTGATCAAAACATTAGGAAAATTTTATGAAAATCAAAATTGATTCAATAATTTCATTGTCTTTTAGAATTAACATGCTCTTATTTTGTTAGAAGTTATATTAGGAAATAATTTATTCTTATTAGAAATTACGTAGATTAGATATATTTTTTAATTAACTTTACTTCCTTTCCTGTTTTAGATTTTTTTCTTGGATTGGATATTTTTGTTGGGTAATGTGGAGACTTTGTCCATCGCAATTTAATTAGTTTCCTAATTAAGAATCTCACCTACCACTCACCTACCACACCTATCTACCGCTCACCTACCTCTCACATATCACTCTCCTAGTTTCTATAAATAGTCTTTTATGGCTTGTCACAAGCCAAACTAAGCAATGACTAAGTCAAGTTCTCTAAAAGAGAAAGAGGAAGAGAAAGAGAGAGGAAGGAAGAGAAGAAAATAGAGATTTTCTTGTAAAAGTTGAGGAGCTCGACGGTGTAATTCTTTGAAGAAATATTATCCTCTATAGCTCTGTGGGCGTAGACAAATTTGTCGAACCACGTAAATTTGTGTGTCGCTCCAGTGTTTTTCTGCGAGCAATTTTTCACGTTCCATTTTTCGCTTTATTGTTGTCGTTTTTCACAATAACAGGTATCAAAATCTTAGGTTTGGATCTAAGGAAGAATGATGGGCGTAGACAAAATGATGACATCGGGGATCGATAAGTTCAATGACACAGATTTTGTTTATTGGAAGATGCAGATAGAGCACTGCCTCTATGGGAAGAAACTTCATCTTCCGTTACTTGGAAAGCGATCGGAAAAGATGAATAAGGTGGAATGGAATCTGTTGGATCGACAAGTTCTGAGGGTTATACGATTAACCCTGTCGAGATCGGTTGCCCACAACGTCATCAAGGAGAGGACTACTGCAGTTCTCATGACGGCTTTATCAGGTATGTATGAAAAGTCATCGACGAATAACAAGGTGCATCTGATGAAAAAGTTATTCAACTTAAAGATGGCGAAAGGTATCTCTGTTGCTCAACACCTGAATGATTTCAATACTATCACAAATCAATTGTCGTCTGTTGAAATTGATTTTAATGATGAGATACGTACGCTGATATTATTGGCTTCATTGTGAAATAGCTAAGAAGTCATGAGAATGACAATTAGCAGTTTTTAAGGTAAATCTAAGCTGAAATATGATGATATTCATGATTTGATTTTAGCTAAAAAGGTGCGCGGTCTCGTGTTCAAGTTCGGCGTTGAATGTTAATTCCAGAGGGAGATCACATGACAGGAACTCAAACAGAAGAAGATCAAAATCAAAGTCTGGTCAGCAGGCAACCTGCTAGAATTGTGGCAAGGCTGACCACATAAAAAAGAACTGCAAGAATCCTAAGAAGAAGGAAAATGATGGCGCTAATGTTGTAACTGAATAAATATAGGATGCACTATTGCTGGTAGTTCATGGTTCTGTTGATGACTGGATACTGGATTCATGAGCTTCCTTCCATATATCTTCCCACCGGGAGTTAATGCGAAATTATGTTGCAACTAACTTTGGGAAGTTATATCTGGCTGATGGAAAAGCTCTGGACGTGGTGGGGATCGGAGACGTTGATATTGCACCTCTAACAAGAGCAAATGGACTTTGCAAAATGTCAGACACGTTCATGAGTTAAAGAAAAACCTCATGTCTGTTGGGCAGTTTAATGAGGGTGGTCATTCGGTGGCTTTCTCAGATAACACATGGAAGGTTACCAAAGGAGCATTAGTACTGACTCGGGGTAAGAAAACTTACACACTATATATGACTACAGGTTTACTCAGGAGTGGAAACATGAGTCAGAGGTGCATTTTGGGGAAGCAGAAGAAAGTCAATTTCTTGAAAAGTGACAGAGCATCAAAGGCAGAAAAATCGGATCTTGTACAGACAAATGGTTGAGAACGACAGAGCTATGAAGAAATCTTGTAAGATAAGAATTCGAGCAAGTGAGAACTGACTAAGAAGGAGGAGATGAATTCTCTGCTAGGGAATCAGACTTGGGAGCTGACAGAACTTCCACCATGGAAGAAGGCATTACACAACTAGTGTTTGTACCGGGTGAAGACTGCGCTTGGTGATAGTAAAAGGTACACGACTGGACTTGTTGAAAAGGGCTTTCAACAGAGGCATAATATTGCTCATGCAGTGGGAGCTGTAAGCAGATATAGAAGTAACCCAAGAAAGAGCTTGGTGGTACAATGCTACGTTGACGATGATATGTCAACTGAGGGTGTTACTCGTGAGAAACTGAAAATGTGCTCGACTTCAGCTGATCTTCTGGCATGAACAACAGGAGATTTGAGTTGTAGAGGTGGAGGATATCATGTTTGAGGAAAAAGTCGATACAACCAGTAGATGATGCAGCTAGTATATGATGCAGTCAGTGTCCCAATCTCCAAGTGAGAGAATTATTGGGTAATGTGGAGACCTGGTCGACCGCAATTTAATTAGCTTTCTAATTAAGAATCTCACATGTCGCTCACCTACTACACCCACCTACCGCTCACTTACCTCCCACCTACCGCTCACCTACTACACCCACCTACCGCTCACCTACTACACCCACCTACCGCTCACTTACCTCCCACCTACCGCTCTCCTAGTTTTTTATAAATAGTCTCTTATGGCTTGTCACAAGCTAAGTCAAGCAAGGGCAAAGCCAAGTCCTCTAAGAGAGAGAGAGGAAGGGAAAGAGAGGGAGAGAAAAAAATAGAGATCTTCTTGTAAACATCGAGTCTTCCGACAGTGTAATTTTTCGAAAAAATAAAATCATCTGTAGCTCCGTGGACGTAAGCAAATTTGTCGAACAACGTAAATCTGTGTCGCTCTGGTGTTTTTCTGCGTGTAATTTTTTTCGTTTCATTTTTCGCTTTATTGTCATCGTTTTTCACAATAATTTTTTATTTCTTATTTTATATTGTTTCTTTTATCTTCAAATAACTAATATTAATTGATTAA